>JAKSZP010005822.1:0-57599 GCA_022478985.1 Massospora cicadina | reverse complement strand
ACTTTTGTCGGTGGAATTTGGAGTCTGTGTGTATCTGGACATCCAAAAAATGGCCCTATGGGAAAAATTCTGTGAAGATGTACACAAAATTTTCCCAACCGCGGTGTACGTTGCACCTCACTCCATGTCATGCGGTTGGCTGGACCTAGGTCTCAAAAGCAAAATAGCAGGAGACGAGGCTGCAGCGGTGCGCATAGTGGTTGACCTCCCCAAAGGGTAATGGGTCGTCAAAACTAAACGCACCAGATGGACAAAATCAAACCAAATTTTCCTCACGTTTGACTTTTTGCCTACTACGGTAAAACGTGACATTTTGGAGCAACACCTGAAAGATGGTCTCGCCATATATGGCGAAATACAATCTTTCAAAATGCAACGTTTCACGCTGATGCCACACCTGTGCACCGGCAAAGCCATCGCAGTTCTGACCCCAACCAAGGAGATTGTGAAGGACCTAACCCAGATCCCGCACTCCACCTTTATTGATATCGCAGGGCACACCACCCACCCATTCTGGGTAACCGTGGACAGCGCGCCCCCCATTTGCACCCACTGTGACGCGTTTGGCCATAAGGCACATGCATGCCCCATCAAAGAGGGCGTCACATTCCAAGAGCACCCCTCGGCGGCCATGGCCAGCGGAGAGGCGCAAAATGAACCAACTGCAAGCACCAAGGAGGCTTTCCCGTGGGGAGCACAAGGATGCTACCTATTGGTAAAGCCCATCTCCCCACAGGAGCGGAAGAAGGCCAAGCAGGCCCATAGGACCGCGGCCAAGGAAGCGGCCAAGGCCACTACCACCATCCCACACTCACAACGCCAGGAGGACATGGAGACCTTTGTGGTGGAAGCAACTCGGGAATCCATCACCCAATCAGATTGGGAGGCCCAGGCCAAATGGGCCACTAAATCTGAGGATCCAATGGGAGATTCGATCTCACCCAATCGCTGCACCCAAGCCCCAGTCAAAACTGACTTTGGACCTATCCCAACCAAAAAAGTTTTTATTGCCCCACTCGACGGTGCACCAAACTTATCCGCACCACAGAAAATTCGTCCAACGTCAGGAAAACAAAAAGTGAAGGCCAAAGCCAACACAACTATTTCCACAAAAATTAACAAAAACCCCAATAGTGTTGCTGCTAATACCCGCGCTGCTGTGAAAGCCCGTGGGGACCTGGAAGAGGCTGGTGGGCCTGAGGGGCCCACCCCCGCACCTAAGGTGAGAAGGGGAAACCTTCACTCTAGGGACGCTGAATATCGCCGGACTCAAGGCCTCCCCATCCTGGGCTAGGAAACTGAGTTTTTTACAAAACAATTTACCCGTGGATATCCTGGCCATCCAGGAGTCCCACTGTCCACGCGGTTCTGAGGAAGCTTGGAAAACAATGCTCCTACCATCCCTATCCTTTTGGTCGAAGCACTGTGGGGTGCTAATTCAGAAAAACAATTTTTCAAATTTACATCTTCAGAAACATTCCTAAATGGCCGAGTGCTCGTTGGCACCTTCTTATGGGCCAATGTTGCACACACAATCGTCAACATTTATGCCCCAAACGGTGCACAAGAGCGTCAGGAATTTTTCTTGTCAGTCAAATCCCTCCCGCTACCCCCTGATTCTTTCCTAATTGGCGACATGAACTGTTGGCTAACCTCACCAACGGACCGGTGGCCGCCCTCACCCCACGCCCCACAGGGTCACGTAGACCTACGCGTTCTAAAAGCCACCCTTGGGTTAATGGATGCGCTGCCACGACATGCCCCACTGCTCAAAAACATGACGCGTCCCCACATCCACAACGGCCAATTAAGGTCCATGACCTGCATCGACCTTATTCTAGCGCCGGCAAAATTCTAACCCCACATCTCCCACTTCAAAACAACAAAAATGGAATTCTCTGACCACCGACTGGTATTGATAACATACCACTTACCCGTCACAGTTGCAAAGGCCCCACATTGGTGCAAAATCCGCCCCCCAGAGCTCGCGTCGCCAGGATTTTCCATGTGGGTGGAAGAGGCAACTTTGGCAAAATTGTTTGTTGCACCGATTTGCACGGACCCCATTTCCACATGGGCAACTTTCAAAGAAGACAACATCCGCCACTATCGCCATCTCTCATCCAGACGCTCATGAGCCACATCAGCAGTTATATCATGCGCGCTGGCGGAATTGGCCCACTTGGAGTCCAACATTCCAGCCTCAGGATATAGCCCTGCATGGGGCCAGAAGTGGGCGGAGGCAGCTGCCCACCTCAATGCACTTGAAAGGCAACACAAACATCAGGTTTGTGTCCAATACAGGGCCAAATGCATCACTAAAGGTGACAAGTGCACCGCATACTTCTTCAAAAAAAATTTTGCACCACGCCAGAGTGTGGCCTGCACACAGGTGCGAAGATCGGATAATTCTATTGTGGACACACCGGCCAAAGTGGCAAACAGAAATGCAAAGATATTACTCCAAGTTATATCGAGCCAAACCAATTCAGCTGGCCGAAATGGCGGAATTTCTCGACTGAGCTCATATCCGCACCATTTTCTGATACCCAGAAATAATGAATTTAATTACTCTAAATGAATTATGGACTACCATTTGTGGTGCGCCAAACTGAAAATGCCCAGGCCCAGATGGCATTCCATATGAGTTCTACAAAAAATATTTTAAATATATATTCCCATTGCTGCTAGCCTCACTCAACCAAAGCCTGTTGGAAACGTGCCTCCTACCAGGAGGACATGAGGCCTTTACGGTCACACTCTTTAAGAAAGGGGATAGGCTAGACTTAGCCAACTGGCGCCCCATTTCTCTAACAAACACAGACACCAAAATTTCAACAAAAATCATGGCTAACCGTTTAGGGACTGTAGCATCTGCCACCATCTCCCCAGAACAATTCAGTTTCATCCCCAGAAGGTCAATTTGGGATAACGTGCACTCTGTGGCTAATGTGTGTCAGTCCACAGCCTCTGGGGCACTTGTATTCTTGGACCAACAAAAGGCCTATGATAGAGTAAACTGGGAATACCTTAGGGCCTGCCTCCAACAATTCCGCCTACCTCCCCGCTTCATTAACTGGGTGATGCTGCTCACAGAATCTGCAACAATGGCAGTGCGCAGCTCAGGTTTCCTAACGGAAGTAGTCCGTCCTCAAAGGGGCCTGCGACAAGGGGACCCCCTGAGCCCACTCTTATACAACTTCAGCCTTGACCCACTACTGCGAAATGTTAATGCCCAACTCACTGGGGTCCATGTGCCAGGCCAAACCCCAGTCAAGATGATGGCATTTGCAGATGATTGCGTGGTGGGGGTGTCTAATAACAAAGATGCACGCGCGCTTGAAGCCCTCATCCAGGAATATTCCTGGGTAAGCAACGCGGCACTGAACGCCTCCAAAACTGAAATCATCCTCCTTGGTTGGTTTCAGAACTGCTGGGCCCCAGCAAGTAGTTCTCGACCCAGCCCATCTGCTCGCCCACGTCCACGCCTTACTAACTCAAAACACACCGCTCCACTGGTGCTCCCCTTTGTGCCACGACCTACCATAGGACCAGTACGCCATCTGGGCGTGTGGTTGGAGGCAGGTGGATACGCGTCAGCAGTAATGGAGTGCCATATACTGGACAACGTGACGAAGCGAATCGCCTCTCTCTGAGCCCACCCTACTACCCTCACTGGCAGGGTTGTTCTTGCCAACTCTATGCTCCTATCCAAAGTCTGGTTCGGAGCCCACGCCATCCCCTTCTCCCCAAGCTTCTTCAAATCCCTGTATGCTTTGCTACAAGGTTGGCTTTGGTCAGGCCGCCCTCCACCAGTATGGATAGAGGTCATGTTTGGCCCTCATCATCATGGTGGCATGGGCCTACTTGACTTCAAAGCCCATGCCGCCAAGATCCTGGGCACCTGGATTGCGGCCATCACTGCTCCTACACTCCCATCCCAACACTGGTCCCGCGCGGCCCGCTCCAACTTCTCCCGAGCCTTGGGCCTCAACAATCCATCAAACCCCCACTCCCTGATGAAGTACCTCGCATCACACACATCAGCCACAGGTCCTCACGGGACCAAAACCCACTACAAACGAATCCTACTCTCCATGCGAAGCGCAGAGTGGAGAATTTGTATTAGTGGACATACAACCTGAAGAGGCCGCCCCTCTCCTCAGTTCACACAAGAGGTACAGGGGCTACCCATCCATGATGGCGTGATCCCCATTCGACCCCAAGTCCTATCCAGGGTGGACTACCTGGACATGATGGACATCCCTTATTCCACTGAGACCCAAAAGACTATCTGGAAATACGCACACCATCCTCTGTTGCAGCCTCAAGTCCGCTCCCATGTGTGGCGCTGCCTGAGGCGGGTGTATCGTACAGCTGAGCGCTCTAATGCTTTACACTCATCCTGTGTTGTGTGTGGCCAGTATGGAACGCTGTTTCACCGCCTGGAGAAGTACCCCACCTCTAAAGTAATATGGCGCGAAGTCCAACGTCTGCTAGGCCAGGATCAAACACATCCCTTCAGTCTGTCAAGAGATATGTTTGCTTCATCAATGGCCTCCCCCTCCCACCCTCCCTCCGTGCTCTGGTGGTTGCAATCGCCATGTGGACTATCCACACGATTGTCTTGGATGCCATCGCTGGATCCATCCCCACCCTCCCTGAAGCTGTCCACAGATTCCGGTCTCATTTCGGTGGATCACTTTCAAGCGTGGATGTTTGGATACCTCCCACTGCGTTGCTTACAGCTGGTCTCCTCCTGGTTCCCAGTCTGGTTCATCAAATCAGACCCCTTCCTCCACACGTGCTCAATAGTGGCTACGTCCCCTACACACGTTCCCTCCCCTTCCCATAAGTGGCGTTCCCGCTGGCAACAAGAGATAGCATCGCTTCTCTGGGGTGCCTCCCCTGGTACTAAGTTTTGTCTCATCTGAGTCATATTCGGAAGTGTCCGTCCCATGGTCGGCCTTCCCCGCAATAAATTTAAATAATACAGAGGTATGTTAAAAAGGATTTTCTAGTTTTTATCTTTATATGTTGCCAAGTTGAGCTTAATCAGCGTATAATGCAGTAAGGTTTAGCATGTAATAGCATTTCTTAACCTTCTTGACAGATCTATAGATATTACATATGTACAGGGCTTGAGAGATTAAAAATTAACTTTTCAGCTCCAGTGAAGAGGTGTTTTCATAGTTGTTATATCCTTTTAAGTAAAAGCAGTCATACTAAGAATTCCTTCTTTTTGTTTATTTCAGGTAAACTGACCAGGAGGTGAACCTAAACGACTGCTCAAAAAGAGAAAAGGAAATTAAACCCATAACAAATCTATGAACGCCCAAAGTGAGCATTATAAAATGCAAAAACCAACAACATAGCCAATCAGGTATAAAAGCAGAGTAGCTGCTTATATGTACATGACAGAAGTAAAGGTGGGATTGGTGGGCTCATTTTTTGTGACATTTTCCTTATTCCAGAGCAAGTTACAAGGGTGGAGATCAAGAATGTAGGGTATTGGCATTATGCGTCTCAAGGTATCTAAAGGTGAAATACTAAAAACCATGCTCCATGGATAAGCCTGCCAATATAAAAGGCAAAAGCTTATTTAAGATTGGATGTGAACGTCAGGGAGTTTGGTGAAAGTGGCAATATTGGTATATGTGATTTTTAAATTGGGATTCCGCCTACCACTGCCATGCTTTGGATTCATTGTTGGTTCTTTTTTATAAAGTTAAAAAAGGGTGCGCTAGCCATGAGGGGCTAAGGTCAATGAGATAACAGGATGAGGGATATTCCCTGAAAGCATCAACACTGACTTAAAAACAGCTTTGTGGATAAGACAACAGTCAGGCAAGGAATTCTCTTCCACATCAATCTGGTGGTCATTCCAGAACAGAGAGGCATTTTTCTGGGGGCATAGAAATGAGGGGAAAATTGAGTGTTATACTCATTATGAAAACCCATTTGAGGTGGAGATTAGGTGGCTTAATAAAATCACCTAACTCGTAAATCTCATTTAATATTCCCCAAAGCCCCGATCAACTGAATTAGGACATTGGCATAAGTCCAAAGCTTAGCTGGTGGATGGGAGGATGCTTTGTATTAGGCAATAGCACAAGCTGCTACTGATAGGATGGGGTGTTTGTAGTTCTGGGCTGAGAAGAAGCCTGATTGGCTTGTGCAGGGACAGCCGCAGCACCAGGTTTTGGGGGAAGGAAAATAGGATCACCACCATACAGTAGACGTTTCAGGGATCATGGTGGTTGGTCACCAGAAGAGGTGATATTTAAATTTTAAATTTATTGCGGGGAAGGCTGACCATGGGACGGACACTTCCGAATATGACTCAGACGAGACAAAACTTAGTACCAGGGGAGGCACCCCAGAGAAGCGATGCTATCTCTTGTTGCCAGCGGGAACGCCACTTATGGGAAGGGGGAGGGAACGTGTGTAGGGGGCGTAGCCACTATTGAGCACATGTGGAGGAAGGGGTCTGATTTGATGAACCAGACTGGGAACCAGGAGGAGACCAGCTGTAAGCAACGCAGTGGGAGGTATCCAAACATCCACGCTTGATAGTGATCCACCAAATGAGACCGGAATCTGTGGACAGCTTCAGGGAGGGTGGGGATGGATCCAGCGATGGCATCCAAGACAATCGTGTGGATAGTCCACATGGCGATTGCAACCACCAGAGCACGGAGGGAGGGTGGGAGGGGAGGCCATTGATGAAGCAAACATATCTCTTGACAGACTGAAGGGATGTGTTTGATCCTGGCCTAGCAGACGTTGGACTTCGCGCCATATTACTTTAGAGGTGGGTTACTTCTCCAGGCGGTGAAACAGCGTTCCATACTGGCCACACACAACACAGGATGAGTGTAAAGCATTAGAGCACTCAGCTGTATGATACACCCGCCTCAGGCAGCGCCACACATGGGAGCGGACTTGAGGCTGCAACAGAGGATGGTGTGCGTATTTCCAGATAGTCTTTTGGGTCTCAGTGGAATAAGGGATGTCCATCATGTCCAGGTAGTCCACCCTGGATAGGACTTGGGGTCGAATGGGGATCACGCCATCATGGATGGGTAGCCCCTGTACCTCTTGTGTGAACTGAGGAGAGGGGCGGCCTCTTCAGGTTGTATGTCCACTAATATGAATTCTCCACTCTGCGCTTCACATGGAGAGTAGGATTCGTTTGTAGTGGGTTTTGGTCCCGTGAGGACCTGTGGCTGATGTGTGTGATGCGAGGTATTTCATCAGGGAGTGGGGGTTTGATGGATTGTTGAGGCCCAAGGCTCGGGAGAAGTTGGAGCGGGCTGCGTGGGACCAGTGTTGGGATGGGAGTGTAGGAGCAGTGATGGCCGCAATCCAGGTGCCCAGGATCTTGGCGGCATGGGCTTTGAAGTCAAGTAGGCCCATGCCACCATGATGATGAGGGCCAAACATGACCTCTAGCCGTAAAGGTGGAGGGCGGCCTGACCATAGCCAACCTTGTAGCAAAGCATACAGGGATATGAAGAAGCTTGGGGAGAAGGGGATGGCGTGGGCTCCGAATCAGACTTTGGATAGGAGCATAGAGTTGGCAATATAACCCTGCCAGTGAGGGTAGTAGGGTGGGCTCTGAGAGAGGCGATTCGCTTCGTCACGTTGTCCAGTATATGGCACTCCATTACTGCTGACGCGTATCCACCTGCCTCCAACCACACGCCCAGATGGCATACCGGTCCTATGGTAGGTCGTGGCACAAAGGGGAGCACCAGTGGAGCGGTGTGTTTTGAGTTAGTAAGGCGTGGACTTGGGCGAGCAGATGGGCTGGGTTGGGAACTACTTGCTGGGGCCCAGCAGTTCTGAAACCGACCAAGGAGGATGATTTCAGTTTTGGAGGCGTTCAGTGCCGCGTTGCTTACCCAGGAATATTCCTGGATGAGGGCTTCAAGCGCGCGTGCATCTTTGTTATTAGACACCCCCACCACGCAATCATCTGCAAATGCCATCATCTTGACTGGGGTTTGGCCTGGCACATGGACCCCAGTGAGTTGGGCATTCGCATTTCGCAGTAGTGGGTCAGAGCTGAAGTTGTATAAGAGTGGGCTCAGGGGGTCCCCTTGTCGCAGGCCCCTTTGAGGACGGACTACTTCCGTTAGGAAACCTGGGCCGCGCACTGCCATTGTTGCAGATTCTGTGAGCAGCATCACCCAGTTAATGAAGCGGGGAGGTAGGCGGAATTGTTGGAGGCAGGCCCTAAGGTATTCCCAGTTTACTCTATCATAGGCCTTTTGTTGGTCCAAGAATACAAGTGCCCAAGAGGCTGTGGACTGACACACATTAGCCACAGAGTGCACGTTATCCCAAATTGACCTTCTGGGGATAAAACCGAATTGTTCTGGAGAGATGGTGGCAGATGCTACAGTCCCTAAACGGTTAGCCATGATTTTTGTTAAAATTTTGGTGTCTGTGTTTGTTAGAGAAATGGGGTGCCAGTTGACTAAGTCTAGCCTATTCCCTTTCTTGAAGAGTGTGACTGTAAAGGCCTCATGTCCTCCTGGTAGGAGGCGCATTTCCAACAGGCTTTGGTTGAGTGAGGCTAGCAGCAATGGGGATATATATTTAAAATACTTTTTGTAGAACTCATATGGAATGCCATCTGGGCCTGGGCATTTTCAGTTTGGCGCACTGCAAATGGTAGTCCATAATTCGTTCAGAGTAATTAAATTCTTTATTTCTTGGTATCAAAAAATGGTGCAGATATGAGCTCTGTCGAGAAATTCCGCCATTTCGGCCAGCTGAATTGGTTTGGCTCAATATAACTCGGAGTAATATCTTTGCATTTCGATTGCCACTTCAGCTGGTGTGTCCACAATAGAATTATCCGATCTTCGCACCTGTGTGCAGGCCACACTCTGGCGTGGTGTAAAAAAATTTTTGAAGAAGTATGCGGTGCACTTGTCGCCTTTAGTGATGCGTGTGGCCCTGTATTGGACACAAACCCAATGTTTGTGTTGCCTTTCAAGTGCGTTGAGGTGGGCTGCTGCCTCCGCCCACTTCTGGCCCCATGCAGGGCTATATCCTGAGGCTGGAATGTTGGACTCCAAGTGGGCCAATTCTGCCAGCGCATGTGATATAACCACCGATGTGGCTCATGAGCGTCTGGATGAGAGATGGAAATATTGGCGGATGGTGTCTTCTTTGAAAGTTGCCCATGTAGAAATGGGGTCCGCGCAAAACGGTGCAACAAACAATTTTGCCAAAGTTGCCTCATCCACCCACATGGAAAATCCTGGCAACGCAAGCTCTGGGGGGCAGATTTTGCACCAATATGGGCCTTTGCAACTGTTACAGGTAAGTGGTATGTTATCAAGACCAGTCGGTGGTTGGAGAATTCCATTTTCGTTGTTTTGAAGTGGGAGATGTGGGGTTGGAATTTCGCCAGCGCTAGAATAAGGTCAATGTGGGTCATGGACTTAATTGGCCGTTGTGGACATGGGGACGTGTCATGTTTTCGAGCAGTGGGGCATGTCATGGCAGCACATCCATTAACCCAAGGGTGGCTTTTAGAACGCGTAGTTCTACGTGACCCTGTGGGGCGTGGGGTGAGGGCGGCCACCGGTCCGTTGGTGAGGTTAGCCAACAGTTCATGTTGCCAATTAGGAAAGAATTGGGGGGGTAGCGGGAGGGATTTGACTGACAAGAAAAATTCCCGATGCTCTTGTGCACCGTTTGGGGCGTAAATGTTGACAATTGTGTATGCAACATCAGCCCATGAGAAGGTGACAACAAGCACTCAGTCATTTAGGAATTTTCTGAAGATGTAAATTTGAAAAGATTGTTTTTCCGAATAGTCACCCCACAGTGCTTTGACCAAAAGGGTAGGGATGGTAGGAGCATTGTTTTCCAAGCTTCCTCGGAACCTCATGGACAGTGGGTTTCCTGGATGGCCAGGATATCCACGGGTAAATTATTTTATAAAAACTCAGTTTCCTAGCCTGGGATGGGGAGGCCTTGAGTCCGGCGATATTCAGCATCCCTAGAGTGAAGGTTTCCCCTTCTCACCTTAGGTGCGAGGGGGTGGCCCCCTGGCCCACCAGCCTCTTCCAGGTCCCCACGGGCTTTCACAGCAGCGCGGGTATTAGCAGCAATGCTATTGGGGTTCTTGTTAATTTTTGCAGAAAGAGTCACGTTGGCTTTGGCCTTCGCTTTTTGTTTTCCCGACGTCAGACGAATTTTTTGCGGTGCGGATAAGTTCGGTGCACCGTCGAGTGGGGCAAAAAAAAATTTTTGGTTGGGATAGGTCCAAAGTCAGTTTTGACTGGGGCTTGGGTGCAGCGATTGGGTGAGATCGAATCTCCCATTGGATCCTCAGATTTAGTGGCCCATTTGGCCTGGGCCTCCCAATCTGATTGGGTGATGGATTCCCGAGTTGCTTCCACCACAAAGGTCTCCATGTCCTCCTGGCGTTGTGAGTGTGGGATGGTGGTGGTGACCTTGGCCACTTCCTTGGCCGCGGTCCTATGGGCCTGCTTGGCCTTCTTCCACTCCTGCGGGGAGATGGGCTTTACCAATAGGTAGCAGCCTTGTGCTCCCCATGGGAAAGCCTCTTTGGTGCTTGTGGTTGGTTCGTAGTGCGCCTCTCCGCTGGCCATGGCCACTGAGGGGTGCTCTTGGAATGTAACACCCTCTTTGATGAAGCACGCGTGTGCCTTATGGCCAAATGCGTCACAGTGGGTGCAAATGGGGGCGCGCTGTCCACGGTTACCCAGAATGGGTGGGTGGTGTGCCCTGCGATATCAATAAAGGTGGATTACAGGATCTGGGTTAGGTCCTTCACGATCTCCTCAGTTGGGGTCAGAACTGCGATGGCTTTGCCGGTGCACAGGTGTGGTATCAGCGTGAAACGTTGCATTTCAAAAGATTGTATTTCGCCATATATGGCGAGACCATCTTTCAGGTGTTGCTCCAAAATGTCACGTTTTACCGTAGTAGGCAAAAAGTCAAACGTGAGGAAAATTTGGTTTGATTTTGTCCATCTGATGCATTTAGTTTCAATGACCCGTTGCCCTTCAGGGAGGTCGACCACTACGCGCACCGCTGCAGCCTTGTCTGCTGCTATTTTGCTTTCAAAACCTAGGTCCAGCCAACTCCGTGCGACATGGAGTGAGGTGCAACGTACACCGCAGTTGGGAAAATTTTGTGTACATCTTCACAAAATTTTTCCCATAGGGCCGTTTTTTGGATGTCCAGATACACACGGACTCCAAATTCCACCAACGAAAGTGGCTGGGAATGTGGCGTGTTGATGTACTGGTTGCATCATGCTTGCCACACGAGTATCTCCTGGGAAATTGTGACCGCCAGTTTTTTTAGATTTTTTTCTATTCCGCCAGATTCTCCGGGGCGTTTTTGAATGTTAGAGGCCGCGGGCCTTCCGCCTGCTCCTCTTGTCTTGCTTGCCCAACTGCTCCCAGACATGGGCGCAGACTAATCCCCTCTATGAGACTATCAAACTATATTTAGTCTTGAATTGAATGGGTTGCAAAAGTGTTTGCAACGAGAAAGAAAAGTAGAAGAGGTGATCTTAACTGGTGGAAGCTGCAAGGCTGAGGAATTTGCATTTTGAGTTATCCAACTCTAAACAGGATAGACAGAATTTCATCTGCCCTACACTTGGGCCTAAGATTCATGTTTGAAGAAGGGATGTTGGCGCTAGGGGGATTTGAAATTAAAATTTTACTAGAATTAGGGCATATTGTGGCAAGTGCCAAGGCCTAACTTGATGGGTATCCCCATTTAGTACCACAAATAGTAAGATGGGGTCAAAGCATAGTATGCCAATTCAACACTAGCTCCTCGTGGAGCTTTTTAGGGGGGAGTTGGGTGAGCAAACCAGCGATCTGAACCACCATAGTGTTGTCTTCTAGAAGTCAGGTGCAAGTTTTGAGGAGAGGGGCACTCTGTAATACCAGGAACACAGTTGCTGTAGTTGTGGCTTCAGCTTCACATGCGAGGCCTAAATCAAAATACCCTTTGTAGGGGTTGAAGTCAACATAGCGGCAGGTTTCATCACTTCTAGAGTTAATTCACTTATGGTTTTGTTGACATATAAGAACAATTTCCCATAACTAACTCAAATTCAAAATCACATGTTATCTGAGGTAGCACTAGGGGGCTTTGGGGCACGCCTAGGTTTATGCAGGGTGAAGGTTGAGATCCTTGGGAGGAATAAATCATATCAAGAATTTGTGAGAATGGATGACCCAGTCCAACAAGCGTGTTACCACTCAACAGAAAATGCTATGGTGGGTTTTGCCGCTGCCCCACACTGGAGCATCTGGCGGGGAATCCAAAAACATCAGAATAAACTGGGCGGAAGGAGGTCAAATAAGTTTATTATTTTATAATATGAAAAATGCGCTTAAAGATTGACTTTGAGCGGGAAGAAACTGGGGAACACCCAATCTTAAGATATGTATAAGTCCCCTATTAAAAGTAACAACATCTTAATTTTTAAGGTAATATACATGTAAATCCTGCAAGTTTAATTTAATGGTCCTCATTTTTACAAACAACATTAGTTCAAGGTCAGGTTATTAGTAAAACAATTTTGTTGCACTATGCTACATAGATTTTAATTAACAAGGATTGAATGGTAGATTATAAAGTATATATAAAAAGAAGTTTTTCAAAAAGGCTATCTACTTGAAACACACTGATATACTTATCACAAACCATTATTTAGTACAATGGGCCCAATCTAAGAGGGGGAAACTACGCCTATTTCTTAAAGAATGCCATATCATGAACATTTTAAACTCAATATGGCACGTTGGCAGCTCTCTAAGCTTTCATATTGGATAGGATAATTGAGGTTTGAGGGGCTCTTTGTCCAGCGCGGACCTGAGGGACACATCATATTAGACAAAATGGGAGTGGTGGAAGCAGCTAAATGGGAAGTAAGGTGATGAACATCATGTTGTCTTCATCAATGAGGCATGCGATATGCATTGCCTTGACATACTGGCCAAGATGAAGCTCAGCATATCTGAGAAGTTTGAATATACAAGGGAACTTTTAATTTTGGTATGATTGGGGTATTTGGTGTTAAGAATGAGAGCTTTGTCATGGTTGGATGACTTTATAGTGGTAACTGATGCTAGAGATAAGGCTGGGTGACAGAGGCCCAGAAGGTGAAACTTCAGGCTCTTCCTGACTTGAAACACACCTTAGATCAACGCTGGGTGCAAGCAAAGCATGCCCAGGTTGATACTAATAGGGTGCAAAACGCCCAGCCTCTTATCTCGGCCTAGGCACTGAAACGAACGATTTACATTACAAATGAAGATGGTTCAATTCAGTTAATTGGAGAGCAAGGGTTCAAATCCCGTTTGAGTTATGAAATTTTAAGATTGAGTAAAATATGGCTTCAATTGATTACTTGAGTGAAGGCACTTTCAGTGTATTTTACAAAAATGGATGGAAGCATCTGTTTATTGGAGCATCAAGGCTTGGGCGCACTTCTGCAGAACCTTAATTTCCTTGACTACATTAAATACATTTTTAGTGACCAACATTCCTTGTTGGTCAACTTTCTTAAATATATTTACCCGTTATTTTACATTTTACTAATGGTTCCTTGGGCGAACTTGGTGGTGGACTTTTTTGGGGAGGTCTCCAACTTTTTGGGCCACTACCTTTTATCAAAATTTACCAAAATCCCAGGTGCTCCCTTGGGACGCCCAGATCCCCTCCAGATCGAGGCACCCAAGCCTACTGGCGCCAATTTACACTTGATTATGGACTCCCCTCTGGGGTCCACTCAAGCTGTGATATTTCTCACTTACTTGGTACTATATGTTGCGCTCTACACCCTTGCCTGGGGTACTTTTTGCACAGGCACTGTTTGAGGTGCCTTATTTCCCATTCTTCTAATGACTAGTTTCCTAGCAATGTGGGTTTGCATTCCACATCACCTTGCTGGGAATGAGAGAGTTACAGACACTCTCTTGACAAGCTCGGCCACATCAGCGCATGCCTAACCCACAACAAATAAAAGCTCTAGATTTTTATCTCAGGCAATTCTAAAAGAGATTCTGGGAAATTAGGACAGGGAATTGCGTTAATGAGCAGCTCCATGTCTTAAGGAGGGCTTGGTGGAGAAAACGTTGATAGGGGAGTGACCACTTTAATAATGAGCTGATAGTGGGTTTAATACAGGAAGCCTGAGTTAGGGTAGAAAAATCACAGAGGAAAATGATTAGGAGGTTGTAAGTGTTCTTCTAATAAAACTAAGGCACATGGGAAATTTTTGTCAGTATCCTTAGAAACCCATTTAAAATAACTGAATGCATTAGAAATGGGCAAACATGATCTGGCCACAGGAGCTGATTGGCTGGAGTTCATGGTGGATGGCCCTCAAACATCTGTCTATGGAGATTTGTGTAGAAGGAGCAGCAATTGGCTCTTACAATTTTGAGAAGACCTTACCTATTTTTCTGCTGCATGTTGAGATGAAGCCTTAGTGGTTGAGGGAGGGGTAGAAAATCAATTCCCAGTCAAAACATACTACCAGAATGGCGGCAGGGACATTTCCAGAAGGAGGAGGGGCTGAAGCTTCATTTGTGGTGAGGGAAGGTCACAGATGCATTAAGTGATCTATGTCATGATAAGGGGCAGATGGTGTGCTCATTTCAAAATGAGCCTAGAATAGAAGGTTGGGGATGAACGGATGATGGTGCAGAGTGATGGCAAGGTATGTATCCTAATCCCATTTTTAATTTATTTTATTGAAGGATGATTAGGGTCAGGCACATCTGGTTTAAGAAAAGATATATGGGGAAATTAAAAAGAAAAGACACCTCAGAGGAGGCAGAGTCACCTTCTGTTGCTAGCCAGTACTTCCAGGATTATGAAGAGGGGGTATGCTCATTGAAGAAATTATACTAAGATAGAACCTAAATGGAGGAAAGGGTCCATAGACAGGAAACAAGTGAGGAACCAGGAGTTAATAAACCTTAGGTGGTATGGTTTCATGTGGCCAAACAGCCAGGATTGAAAATGATTTATTAATTGAGAAATGGAAGAGACTGAATGCTATACAAAGGGTGAGAGCTATATGAGATAAGGCATTAGGACAATATTAATTCTTCTTAACATTATTACCACAACTGATGCATAGAGGGAGAGAGGAATGAGTGAATCAATTCTGAGAATTATGATATTCCTTAACAATCTGAAATCATATATATATGTTTTTTGACGAAAAGATGCATAACTTTGAGCCAGATAACCTTGGAGGGCGAATCTTTTTTTAACTGGTGTAAAAAGTACCATGTTGGCCACATACCACGCATGAAGATCTAAAGGTACTGTACCATTCTGCTGTGCAATGTACCCTCTTCAAGAATCTCTACAAAATGAGCGTAAAACCCTGAGTTGCAATATACAAACAATGAACGTACCTCTGAATCATCTTCTGTGTGTCCAAAGTGTAGGGAATGTCCAGCATATTATGATATTCTATATGTGAAATGGTACTTGTACAGCTAGGAACCACGTATTTTAGTAAAATTTCCAAGAACTTCATAGATGGAAAGCATTGCTGGGAGACCCCTTTGGGTGGGTTGAACGCATATGCAGATCTTCCCTCTCTCTTATAATGACCAAGATCAACCGCTTGAAGTGTGCAGGGGAAGCTTGTGGGCCTTCAGCAGAGTGTTGTGACGCCAAATACTTTGGTAATGAATTTGGGTGATTGGGGTTTCTAAGATAATAACACGTGAAATTTTTGACCTTGCAGCGCGGCCCAGTGCTAAATTGAAAGAACTGGATTTTTTACCTGAGAGATACAGGTGCATAGTATATATGGAAATTTGTTCAACATAGTTGGGTATCCCAATACTGCTACTATGCCTTGTCCAACAAAGATTCATCTCTAACTGGGGCTTGTCAGCCTAGACGAAGCACCCCTGAAAGATAGTATATACTGGTGCAAAAAAGGATGGAGAAAAAGCTATAGCATGTGCACCAAACCAAATGACGAGCAGAAGAAGTGAGTTAGTAATTAAAACATGGTCTATCAGGCTTATGCGCTGGCCTCTAAAGGAAGAAATGTGCCTATTCACTTTGTTCAGGGTGTGGTTCTACATCATGGTTTTGTAGTAGCCTCCTGATTAAAGATATTTTCCTAGGTAATGACAGGTCCCATGTAGGCCTGGAAGAAAATGGAAGTTCAAGAGGGGCGATGTTGTAAAATTGCCTAGTAAAGCAAAAAAAGGAACCATTAGTTGGCGTATCCTGCTGTCAAAAGGTAGAATGTGTCCAGCGGGTTTGTTAGTTGCTAAGTAGGAAGCCCTCTGTTTTGTTTGCATTGTGTGATGCATCGCTAACCAAAGAGTACTCTCAAATGGTTGTATCAGAAATTTGAGGATGTGAGCATCATGGCTTATTAAAAATAATAACTACACAATCATCAGCAATTGCCATCATACTGATTGGTGATTGGGAAAGCACACTAACATCAGTAAGACAAACATTTTTATTGTAATGAGTGTATCAAGACTGAAATGATACAAGAGGGGGCTTAT
Organism: Massospora cicadina; assembly: GCA_022478985.1. Taxonomy (NCBI): domain Eukaryota; kingdom Fungi; phylum Entomophthoromycota; class Entomophthoromycetes; order Entomophthorales; family Entomophthoraceae; genus Massospora; species Massospora cicadina. Next base: position 41,022 of record JAKSZP010005822.1, on the reverse strand, counting down.
AAATTCCACCTTGGTAGAGAACCCTTTGTAATCAAATTAAAGTAGTCAGGAATCCTGATTAATAAAGCCATTGTAGCTGATTCATTGAGCAGAGTCACCAAATTTCTTAATTGGCTTGTAGTATAAACTTATGTAGGCAAGCCCAAAGATATCTAGTTAACTTTTTCACACGCTTTTTTTGATAATCCAGGAAAAAAGCACCCCAGTTGCTGATGATTAACAGACATTAGTTGCTATGTAAATGTTGTCTCATATGGAATTTCTTATGGAAAAGTCATATTTTTTTGTAAAAGAACTTCAAATGCAATTTTTCCTAGGCACTTAGCCATAATTTTTGCACCTAGTTTGGTAATAATGTTTGTTAGTGAGGTAGGGCGCCAGTTAGATAAGTAAAAACTATCTCACTTTTTTAACAGTGTTACCATATAAGCATATTGATCACAGGGAAGGAGGCGTGTCTCCATAAGACGTTTATTCATAAAGGCTAAAAGAATGTTGGAAATTCAAGTGAAATATTTCTGATAAAATTATAGGTAATCCCATCAGGGTCTGGGAAATTCCTGTTCTGTGCACTGAAAACAGCTTCCTAGAGTTCGTCCTGCGAAATTAATTTTATTTATAAGTAGTTTGGCTCATGGTGTGGACTGTGCATCATCAAGAGATCTATTAATCTCCTAAGGCTTTACCAATTTGAATCTATACAAATTGGAATAAAACCTTGCTTTGGATGATACTTTCTTTAGCACCTTTACAAGGGTAGTATCCAGCCTTTAAACCTGTGTACAGGCCATGGTAGTTTTAGGGGAGTAAAATTGATGATAAAGTAGGAATAACAAAAACTTTTGCTTCTGTTATATCCTTTGCTTTCATTGAAAACTGCCGTGGTGTTGTTCACTTACCAATGCATTCAGGCAGGCGAATACTTCAGCTTATTTTTTACCACATGCAGGGCTGCAGTCTGCAGCTAATCCCTTTGTTTATATATCTATTGGTTTATAAGTTCATACTTCTTGTAGCTTTGTTTTCATTCCCTTTTAAATAGAAATAACTCAAATATGTTTCACTCCAAAAGTTTTTTTTTTCTGAAAACACCCTTTTTAATATGTTTAATGTTATAAACTAAAGTTCCTCATGGACACATCTTACCCATTAAGAGGTACTTTAATTTATCTTAGTGCTCTTTATTAGTAAAACATTTTTAGTGTTAAGAAGGAATTTTTGGCTGCTACAGATTTGGGTAAAAGGTATTGTATAAGAGTTATATTTATACATAAAGCTAAAGAGGCTTGTTTTATTAGGTTGTATAAGAGTTACCTTATAGAATGAGGCTAATAAACATTAGGATATATAATAGTGCTAGATGGAGATTAGAGACTTATACTGTAAGCTTAAAACTTATAAAACCATAATAAAAATATTTATTAGATGCAAGGTAAAACAAAAATGCTTCAAGACCAATTCTTTTTAAAGCACAAAATTTGAAATATAGAACCATAAAAGAAATAATAATATCTATCAATACTTTCAGTATCTGAAATCTTTAATACTCAAAGTCTTAAAACTTCAAATAAAAATAAAGCTCTATTACCAGTCATGGCAAAGCCAAGATTAAAAGTGAATAAATTATAATTTTTTTGGATATGGTAATAAGAGATTTACTAACAAGGTGCAAGGCTATACATATTAAACAAAGGAGATTTAGCATTCTCTTTGTAACAAAATTTTGATAAAAAATCTTATCAGAGCCAAATTCTTGACTAAAACAAAGCGTTGCAACTATTGTCACACTTTAAAGGATTCAGTTAGGAAAACAGCGTGCTAAGGAAAGACCTGAAATTAGTCATGGGTAATAAAAAACCCACAGAGGCAGCTAAGATCCACAAGGCACCGCTAGTTTCAGGGTACTCTGTGTGGGCGCGTTATAGGAGGTGTGGGAAAAAGCTCCAACACATGTAATGGTTGCCTATATATCATTTAATTTACTAAAATTACTAACTTCTAAGTAGATCAGTAATATGTTTAGTAAAAGCAAAATGGGAAACTTTAATAAAAGAATAACCCAACACCCTAACGTTACCAGGGTGCTGGGTCTTATAATGGGATGGGGAGAGCTGCTAAGATGAACCACAGTAGTATGGTTCAATTTCCAATTTCAAACCTAAAATTTACAGTTTCAAACCAACTTCACTTTGATAGTCTTAGTTGACTTTCAGCTATTCTTGGGTCATTTTTAAAATTCTGGAGGTCCATAATAAAGTTTCTGATTTTGTATTGATATGACAAGTTTAAACATGTTTTTGACTGCTAATCCTCAACTATTTCTGCAAACTGAACTTAATAGGTATTTTTTTATTATGCAGTTTGGTTTTGAGTTAACCAGCTGTTGAGTGAAGGAGATGGGGGCTGTGGTGTGGGGTTAATAGTTTTTTGAAGTTTTCACAGATTTTCGAAATCGTCCTTAATTAAACCCTGCTGATTTTGTGATTTGAGTGAATTTGGGCTAAGAGATAGATGGAAAAAAGGTATGGGGCAATCAGAGAGGGGCAGCGACTACCCATCTCTCATCTAGGGCTTGCCCTAGGTCAGAAATCCAGGTGAGAGGAAGTGACTTAAAATTTGAACCTTTTCTGGTTCTAAAGAAGTGAACACCCCTGTCCAGCTTGATGGCTGGCCCCCGCGGCCTTAAATTACCCTTTCCTTGACAGGTAAAGCTAACACTCCCATCAGTGCTTTTACCAGGGCATAATTTTTGTGAGGATTGGGGTCTTGGTGTCAGCTGGGGTGGCAGACTTTAGTGGATCAGGTGCAAGAGCATTTAGATTCTTCTTGTGAAATTCCTCCAGTAACTCCTGACAGTTGGTACAGTTCTTGGATGGGACCCAGCTGTTCTCATATGCTGGATATCCCTTCCATGACAGTAGGTTACGTACTTGCCGTTTAACCCACCTGGAATCCAAAATCTTTTCTACCTCAAATTCAGGGGATTCCTCCACCATGACGGGCTCAACCTTCACCGGTTTCTTGCCTTTAAAAGGATAGTTTGAAGAAGCATGAAATGAGGTATGAATTTTCCAATAAGGAGGTAGTTTAAAGTAAAAAGCGTAATTGTTCAGGACCTTGGCAATAGGAAATAGTCCTACCCTTTTGCAAGCCATTTCCGATATGGTACCTTGTGGTGAAGATTTTTAGTAACCATCACTAAATCCACTTCTTGATAGTTTGATACCTCACGTCACTTCTTATCTGCAATTTGCTTGACACCATTGGTTGATTTAGTCCGTTGGATCTGGACTTGCTGGTGGACTTTATTAATGTGTGTGATGAAGATATCTGCTGCTAGGATATTACTCCGCGTCTGAGGTCCAATAACAATATCAGAGTTGTATCCCATATTGGCATATATAGGGGACACCCTGTTGACAAACGGAGGAAGCTGTTATAGGAAATTGGGCCGAGGGATGGTCTGGCACCTATTTTATTGAGAGGTAGTCCGTAGAATCAGAGATACTGCTCTAAGTAATGGTTAGTACTCTCCAATTGGCCATCAGATAGGGGGTGATGAGCTGATGATGTAATGGTTAATCTTTAGCATGTCGCACAAGGCCTCCCAAGACTACAATGTAAACTAAGGTCCCTATCACTGATAATTTCCCGTAAAACCCCAAACAAGTCAAATACATGTTCTATAATAAACTATGCCATGTCCTCAGCAGTAGTGGACTTCAAAAAAAGAATGAAGATAAAATATAACGAAAAGCGATCTACTACCAACATGATTGAGTCATACCCACAAGATATGGGTAAATTTTTAATGAAGTCCACTGACAACGATATCCCTGGCACTACCGCCTGCTGAATAGGGCGGAGATGGACGTTTCGTCCTGTCCTATCAGGCTTGGATCTGGCGAAGATTAAGCATTGCTCAATCCAAGTGAGAACCTCCTTTGTTAGCCCATCTTCATCATGCCCTCGTTTGATTAAATCAATAAATTTTTTAGCGCCAGGATGCACCATGGTTGGAGGATCATGATGTTCCCTTATGACGCGGGAACGCAGCTCAGAAAGAATCCATTTTTTGCCACAATTATATATAACACTAGCCTTTTATGAATTACCATCCAGAAGGGGATATACCTGCTTTTAATTTTCCTTAGGAGATTCTTTCTTTTAGGATCTGTGGACTGGGATGCCAACACAGCACCCAGGAGAGAACTCTCTCTGATAGGGGACACCAGGGCTGAATCTGATGGGGTAACTTCAGTCCCTGGATGGACTGGCTCTGATGGAGCTACCTCACCCACCAGCTCAACAGGAGTATCAGGAATACTAGGGGATGTGAAACCGCAGGTTTTGGATTTGTACTTAGACTTAGATTTTTAGTTTTGGGCTTGATTTGGGTTTTAGCTTTTTTGTTGGTTCTGGAGTGTGGGGTACAACCGTGGCAATGAATAGAAGTGAGGGTTAAGACCTGATCAGGGGGATTACTGTTACTAACTCAGGACCAATCTCCACAGTGGGATCCATTAAGAGGACTTCAGCTTAAGAGATCAGGTAAAATATGAGTGGCCCTTGACAAACTCATACTTAAAGCTACAACTAAGAAGGTCGTGGTGGGTCCTAGTCTATCAGTGAGTCATATTTTGGAGATTGCAATAATAAGTAAGTGACTAGTGGTCTGTGCGCACAACTACTGTATGCTTTGCACCCTGTAACAGGAACCGCTAGTGCATTAAAGACCATGACACAGTCGCCAACTCTATATCATAATTGGATGAAGCGGGATCCATGACATTAAACTTCTTTTAGAAGTACGCCACAGGGCATACCCGCCCCTCATTTTCTCTCAGGAGGACAGCACCAACTGCAGTACCAAATGCGTCGCATGCCACAATAAAAGGATTGTCCTCATCATGACGCAAAATTAAACCAGAGGTGAAGACATCTTTTATTTCCTCAAAAGGACTTTTGGCACTCCAATGTCCAAACAAATGGGGCATTCTTACCAGTGAGGGGGTGAAGGGGTGAGGCCAACTGCAAAATAGCTTGGTAGAACTTTTTAAGTAAAGTAACTGAACCATAAAACTCCGCAGTTGCTTATGTGTTACTGTGGTGGGACCTTGAGCGAAAGGCCTCTAACTTAGAAGGTGCAATGGAGGTGCCATCTTTCAGGATCACATTACTAAGGAACTGAACTTCATTTTTTAAAAACTCCCAATTTGAAAGTTTAGAACCAGACGAGCAAAATGGAGCACCTCTGTCACTGCCACTAAATCTTTACTGTGTTTTTCAGCATTGGGCGTATTTATTAAGATATAATCCACATATACAATTGCACAAGAGTTTTTTCTTTCTCGTTGCAAACACTTTTGCAACCCATTCAATTCAAGACTAAATCTAGTTTGATAATCTCATAGAGGGGATTAGTCTGCGCCCATGTCTGGGAGCAGTTGGGCAAGCAAGGCAAGAGGAGCAGGTGGAAGGCCTGCAGCCTCTAACGTTTGAAAACGCCCCAGAGAATCCGGCGGAATAGAAAAAAATCTAAAAAAACCAGCGGTCACAATTTCCCCAGAGATACTCGTGTGGCAAGCATGATGCAACCAGTACATCAACACGCCACATTCCCAGCCACTTTCATCGGTGGAATTCGGAGTCCGTGTGTATCTGGACATCCAAAAAACGGCCCTATGGGAAAAATTTTGTGAAGATGTACACAAAATTTTCCTGACTGCGGTGTTCATTGCACCTCACTCCATGTCACGCAGTTGGCTGGACCTAGGTTTTGAAAGCAAAATAGCAGCAGATGAGGCTGCAGTGGTGCACATAGTGGTCAACCTCCCCGAAGGGCAACAGGGTCATTGAAACTAAATGCACCAGATGGACAAAATCAAACCAAATTTTCCTCACATTTGACTTTTTGCCTACTACGGTAAAACGTGACATTTTGGAGCAACACCTGAAAGATGGTCTCGCCATATATGGCAAAATACAATCTTTTGAAATGCAACATTTCACGCTGATGCCACACCTGTGCACTGGCAAAGCCATTGCAGTTTTGACCCCAACTGAGGAGATTGCGAAGGACCTAACCCAGATCCCACACTCCACCTTTATTGACATCACAGGGCACACCACCCACCCATTCCGGGTAACCGTGGACAGCGCGCCCCCCATTTGCACCCACTGTGATGCGTTCGGCCATAAGGCACATGCATGCCCCATCAAAGAGGGCGTTACATTCCAAGAGCACCCCTCGGTGGCCATGGCCAGCGGAGAGGCGCACTACGAACCAACCACAAGCACCAAAGAGGCTTTCCCATGGGGAGCACAAGGCTGCTACCTATTGGTAAAGCCCATCTCCCCGCAGGAGCAGAAGAAGGCCAAGCAGGCCCATAGGACCGCGGCCAAGGAAGCGGCCAAGGTCACCACCACCATCCCACACTCACAACGCCAGGAGGACATGGAGACCTTCGCGGTGGAAGCAACTCAGGAATCCATCACCCAATCAGATTGGGAGGCCCAAGCTGAATGGGCCACTCAATCCAAGGATCTGATGGGAGATTTGATCTCACCCAATCGCTGCACCCAAGCCCCTGTCAAAACTGACTTTGGACCTATCCCAACCAAAAATTTTTTTTGCCCCACTCGACGGTGCACCAAACTTATCCGCACCGCAAAAAATTCGTCCGAAGTCAGGAAAACAAAAAGTGAAGGCCAAAGCCAACGCGACTCTTTCTGTAAAAATTAACAAAAACCCCAATAGCGTTGCTGCTAATACCCACACTGCTGTGAAAGCCCATGTGGGGACCTGGAAGAGGCTGGTGGGCCAGGGGGCCCACCCTCGCACCTAAGGTGCGATGGGGGAAACCTTCACTCTAGGGATGCTGAATATTGCCGGACTCAAGGCCTCCCCATCCTGGGCTAGGAAACTGAGTTTTTATAAAATAATTTACCCGTGGATATCCTGGCCATCCAGGAAACCCACTGTCCATGAGGTTCCGAGGAAGCTTGGAAAACAATGCTCCTACCATCCCTACCCTTTTGGTCGAAGCACTGTGGGGTGACTATTCGGAAAAACAATTTTTTCAAATTTACATCTTCAGAAACATTCCTAAATGACTGAGTGCTCGTTGTCACCTTCTCATGGGCCGATGTTGCACACACAATCGTCAATATTTACACCCCAAACGGTGCACAAGAGCATCAGGAATTTTTCTCATCAGTCAAATCCCTCCCGCTACCCCCCAATTCTTTCCTAATTGGCGACATGAACTGTTGGCTAACCTCACCAACGGACAGGTGGCCGCCCTCACCCCACGCCCCACAGGGTCACGTAGAACTACGCGTTCTAAAAGCCACCCTTGGGTTAATGGATATGCTGCTGTGATATGCCCCACTGCTCAAAAACATGATGCGTCCCCACGTCCACAATGGCCAATTAAGGTCCATGACCCGCATTGACCTTATTCTAGCGCTGGCAAAATTCCAACCCCACATCTCCCACTTCAAAACAACGAAAATGGAATTCTCCGACCACTGACTGGTCTTAAATACCACTTACCCGTCACAGTTGCAAAGGCCCCACATTGGTGCAAAATCTGCCCCCAGAGCTTGCATCGCCAGGATTTTCCACGTGGGTGGAAGAGGCAACTTTGGCAAAATCATTTGTTGCACCGTTTTGCGCGGACCCCATTTCCACATGGGCAACTTTCAAAGAAGACACCATCTGCCAATATTGCCATCTCTCATCCAGACGCTCATGAGCCACATCGGTGGTTATATCACGTGCGCTGGCAGAATTGGCCCACTTATAGTCCAACATTCCAGCCTCAGGATATAGCCCTGCATGGGGCCAGAAGTGGGCGGAGGCAGCAGCCCACCTCAACGCACTTGAAAGGCAACACAAACATTGGGTTTGTGTCCAATACAGGGCCACACGCATCACTAAAGGCGACAAGTGCACCGCATACTTCTTCAAAAAAATTTTGCACCACGCCAGAGCGTGGCCTGCACACAGGTGCGAAGATCAGATAATTCTATTGTGGACACACCAGCTGAAGTGGCAATCGAAATGCAAAGATATTACTCCAAGTTATATTGAGCCAAACCAATTCAGCTGGCCAAAATGGCGGAATTTCTTGACAGAGCTCATATCCGCACCATTTTCTGATACCCGGAAAATAATGAATTTAATTACTCCGAATGAATTATGGACTACCATTCGCAGTGCGCCAAACTGAAAATGCCCAGGCCCTGATGGCATTCCATATGAGTTCTATAAAAAGTATTTTAAATATATATCCCCATTGCTGCTAGCCCCACTCAACCAAAGCCTGTTTAAAAACGTGCCTCCTACCAGGAGGGCATGAGGCTTTTACAGTCACACTCTTCAAGAAAGGGAATAGGCTAGACTTAGTCAACTGGCACCCCATTTCTCTAACAAACACAGACACCAAAATTTTAACAAAAATCATGGCTAACCGTTTAGGGACTGTAGCATCTGCCACCATCTCTCCAGAACAATTTGGTTTCATCCCCAGAAGGTCGATTTGGGATAACGTGCACTCTGTGGCTAATGTGTGTCAGTCCACAGCCTCTGGGGCACTTGTATTCTTGGACCAACAAAAGGCCTATGATAGAGTAAACTGGGAATACCTTAGGGCCTGCCTCCAACAATTCCGCCTACCTCCCCGCTTCATTAACTGGGTGATGCTGCTCACGGAATCTGCAACAATGGCTGTGCGCAGCTCAGGTTTCCTAACGGAAGTAGTCCATCCTCAAAGGGGCCTGCGACAAGGGGACCCCTGAGCCCACTCTTATACAACTTCAGCCTTGACCCACTACTGCGAAATGTGAATGCCCAACTCACTGGGGTCCATGTGCCAGGCCAAACCCCAGTCAAGATGATGGCATTTGCAGATGATTGCGTGGTGGGGGTGTCTAATAACAAAGATGCACGCGCGCTTGAAGCCCTCATCCATGAATATTCCTGGGTAAGCAACGCGGCACTGAACGCCTCCAAAACCGAAATCATCCTCCTTGGTCGGTTTCAGAACTGCTGGGCCCCAGCAAGTAGTTCCCAACCCAGCCCAGCTGCTCGCCCAAGTCCACGCCTTACTAACTCAAAACACACCGCTCCACTGGTGCTCCCTTTGTGCCGCGACCTACCATAGGACCAGTACGCCATCTGGGCGTGTGGTTGGAGGCAGGAGGATACGCGTCAGCAGTAATGGAGGGCCATATACTGGACAACGTGACGAAGAGAATCGCCTCTCTCAGAGCCCACCCTACTACCCTCACTGGCAGGGTTGTTCTTGCCAACTCTATGCTCCTATCCAAAGTCTGGTTTGGAGCCCACGCCATCCCTTTCTCCCCAAGCTTCTTCAAATCCCTGTATGCTTTGCTACAAGGTTGGATTTTGTCAGGCCGCCCTCCACCAGTACGGCTAGAGGTCATGTTTGGCCCTCATCATCATGGTGGATGGGCCTACTTGACGTCAAAGCCCATGCCGCCAAGATCCTAGGCACCTGGATTGTGGCCGTCACTGCTCCTACACTCCCATCCCAACACTGGTCCCGCGCGGCCCACTCCAACTTCTCCTGAGCCTTGGGCCTCAACAATCCATCAAACCCCCACTCCCTGATGAAGTACCTCGCATCACACACATCAGCCACAGGTCGTCACGGGACCTAAACCCACTTCAAACGAATCCTACTCTCCATGTGAAGCGCAGAGTGGAGAATTCGTATTAGTGGACATACAACCTGAAGAGGCTGCCCCTCTCCTCAGTTCACACAAGAGGTACAGGGGCTACCCATCCATGATGGCGTGATCCCCATTCGACCCCAAGTCCTATCCAGGGTGGACTACCTGGACATGATGGACATCCCTTATTCCACTGAGACCCAAAAGACTATCTGGAAATACGCACACCATCCTCTGTTGCAGCCTCAAGTCCGCTCCCATGTGTGGCGCTGCCTGAGGCGGGTGTATCGTACAGCTGAGCGCTCTAACGCTTTACACTCATCCTGTGTCGTGTGTGGCCAGTATGGAACGCTGTTTCACCGCCTGGAGAAGTGCCCCACCTCTAAAGTAATATGGCGCGAAGTCCAACGTCTGCTAGGCCAGGATCAAACACATCCCTTCAGTCTGTCAAGAGATATGTTTGCTTCATCAATGGCCTCCCCCTCCCACCCTCCCTTCGTGCTCTGGTGGTTGCAATCGCCATGTGGACTATCCACACGATTGTCTTAGACGCCATCGCCGGATCCATCCCCACCCTCTCTGAAGCTGTCCACAGATTCCGGTCTCATTTGGTGGATCACTTTCAAGCGTGGATGTTTGGATATCTCCCACCACGTCACCGGCAGCTGGTCTCCTCCTGGTTCCCAGTCTGGTTCATCAAATCAGACCCCTTCCTCCACACGTGCTCAATAGTGGCTACGCCCCCTACACACGTTCCCTCCCCTTCCCATAAGTGGCGTTCCCGCTGGCAACAAGAGATAGCATCGCTTCTCTGGGGTGCCTCACCTGGTACTAAGTTTTGTCTCGTCTGAGTCATATTCAGAAGTGTCCATCCCATGGTCGGCCTTCCCCACAATAAATTTAAATACAATTGCACAAGAGTATGAGATCCTCAAGGCGTCATCTATTTGATGCTGAAAAGCTACTGTATTGTTCTTTAAACCTATGGGCATAACTTTCAACTGTTAAATGCCATACTGAGTGCAAATTTCATTCAGACACTCCCAGACAGCCTTAAACTGCGCCTGATGGAAAACGTTCACCAGATCCAGTTTAAAGAACATCTTTGAAATAAAAGATCTCAGAAATCTCTGCCTCTAAGGGCAAAGGGTAGGGATCAAAAAACTTCACACTATTCAAGTGTCTATAATCCACGCATGGTGTCAGACAATTAGATGTGTGACTACTTAGTAAGTATCCTGGGGTCAAATCTTTCCAAAAATACTGATGAAACCTCTTATTTCAACTTCTGGCTTAGAGAGCCTGATTGGGGTAATACTTCACACCCTATGCCTCGGCCAAATTGCCTTGATGTCATTACTAAGGTCATACCTAACCTCAGGGAAATTGGGGGACTCCTTCTGAGGTCCTCCCACTCCCCAACTACAGCTTATAGATAAATTTCCTAAGTATAAATAATCCCATCTTATAGACCTGAAGGGGTTCAGGGGGATGAAAATATTTCATCACCAATCATCAACTAGGGCCTCATGACATTAACTAAGATGCAAATGTATTTAATAATTTTATTTTGATCAAATTTACTAAATCCTTACCACATGGATACATCTTATCTTTTATCAATACACCACCTGAAGTCAAGTTGAGATGCAGAGATTCTCAAAGTTTTGAGAGGATGAAACATATTTCTAATCATTGTATCCTCTGCTTATGCCAAATTCTCTTTCCCCTCTCATTTTCAGCCTCAATTAATTTAAATACTAGGAGGTGATACTTTAATTGGAATCACTTTTGTCCCCATTTTGGTACTAATATGTTTATATAATTTTTAAATCCTTGTGATTATTTTTCACTTAAAATATTTAAAAACGGTTAAAAGCTTATTCTGCCTACAACCGTGAAATTGTTGAAATCTTATGCTCAAAGCACCAGGGAGAACTAAAATAGCCAGATTTCCAACATGTAGTGCTCACTAAAAGGTAATACTATACGCAACAAACATTTGATAAAACTGAAGGCCGTTGGGATAATTAACTCTCACAACCTCCCCGCTGTATCTGAATCTAGGGTAGCTGCTTTATAAAAACAGCTAGCCACTGCTTTGTCTTGACTCAAAAAGCGCAAACATCGCCCCTCTCAAGGCCCTCATGGGTGGCTCCTGCTATTCATAAACCCCCATTAGAGTCAAGTTTACCCTAGGTGAGGGTAGCATTGCATTATTCTTATTTTCTATAATTATGTTATGGAAGAGACAACCAACTAGCAGAAAATTAAGTCTATCATCCCTTACTTGAGTTGCATGTCCCAAGAGGTAATGGTTCCAAATATGGCTACCATCTGCACCTGGGAGGAGATACAGGAAGCTCTTATTAAGAATTTTGCTCAGCGCAGAGTATAAGTAGGAAGAAACAAGCCTTTATGTGCCTTGTAATATAAAAGGGAGAATTGATCGCACCCTTTGTTGATCAGTTCTATAGTGAAGCCCATTTTTTGTTAATTGCAAAAATATTACCTCTTGATGACGCCATTGCTGCCAACTTGACTGGATTGTCTCCTCACTTCTCCTTGGCGATGCATATCACTACAGTAAATTGCTCCTTCCAGAACGTACATGATATCAATGAAGCTCTATAACAGTGGCTGATTTATATGAACCTGAAATCGTGCAATGAGCCCAAGAGGCAAGAGTCCACCCCTAACCCCTCTATCCTTCTCTATGGCCATCTTTCAGGGACCCTGCTCTCTCAGTGCAGTTCTAACCAGATGTTCCTCCGCCACCTGAGGATTGACAAATTTTACTAGTGGTGACTGGGCAGCACTCCTCGCCATCACCTACATTCAAATTGCTCCCTGTGAAGTCATCTAAAACTTGGCCTCACTCCATTCCCACCTCCAGGCGGCCTTTCAAAGCAGTTCAATTGTTGTTTCTCTCAGAGACATCATTAATATCCTTTTTGGCATCTCCTATGGACATCCATAGCTCAAACCCTGCTCCCACAGGCAGAAAAAACCTGCTAATCCATAGCGAAAACCCAGAAACATTGCAGTTATCACGCCTTCTTTGAAAGCTGAAAGTGTATTTGAGCGCATAAAAGACATCCTCTGCCATAAGGGAAGCCTTGACCTTAAACTACTTCCTATGGGATTCCCTGACGTGCATAGATAACCATACTGATGATGAATCTGAAGGGAGCTGTGAAGATGTGGGAAATTATGTCCTAAGAGTTCATGCTGAAGTGGGGGTACCAGAGTAGTTGAACCCTAAAAGAGTAGCTACAGCCATGATACCAAGCAGAACTTATCTCCATCAATTGAAGAGGTGTGCTAATGTTATTGATACAGCCAGTGACGCTGACCAGGTCATTACCACGCTGATCTGGTCTACTTAGCGTGCTCATATGCTACAATATACTAAAGAAATACCTTGATACCGCTCAAAGTCTTGCTTCCACTTTCTTTATTAAGGAAGATCTAGCTCTCCCCCTAAACTTGGTGGAACCCTAACTAAGGTCGATGTTGTCATCAACATAGCGCGGATCCTGGCTATCCTTGACACTGGATCTTCAGTGAACTTTAGTTCTCAAAACTATTTAAAAATATTAATCTGGCCCCTGACTTAGATATACCCAAGAGATTGGTAAGCAGGTCCAAACAGCATTTGCGCTATTTGTACATAATCTCTTGCCCATCAGATTTAAGAAGCTTTTTTATGGGCCCTTCTGTGGTCTTAGCTAGTGATACATATGTATTCTCATTAGTACTCAATTTATGCTTGAGTATGATGGAATCATCAACATAAAACAGGGCTATTTTCTATGTTTAATTATGAGGTTCCCCATATTATAACCAATAATGAACTTAATAAAAAATAATACTCTTGATCAATTGAGTACCTCTCCTCCACATTATCTTTACAGTATACAACAGTGGTGTAAAAACAGAGAAGTTGCCAGATTCAGTGGATGCGCTAGAGGGCATTCCCTTATAGCGTCTGAAGAGGTATTAGTCAAGGCGGGTGAACAAAGGGTTATTGACACCAAAATTACCTTTAAAAACACACACAACTGCCTATTGCACATAACAAGCATTGATGGGATAAGTCCATTTGAACCTCAAGTGTTGCCAGCCATACTAGACCTACCCTAACAGCGCACTATCAACGTTCTACTAGGGAATCTTACCAATAAGGACCTGAATGTAAAGACCCATCAGAAGACTGGAAAAGGCCTGCTGATACCATTAGAGGACATTAAATAAGTCCACTGTATTAGGTCTAAGTTAAAGATGGGCTCACCTTCTAGTCTATTGTTATTCACTTTGCTTACCAGTAAAATATCTGATGAACTAAACCCCACATAGCTTGAAAAAGTCCATCTTTGTTAGAAGCCTACAGTGACATATTCTCTAAATCTAATACCGACTATGGGCATATGAAGGATTGAAGCCACAATATAGATGTTGGTGATGCCCTTCCCATCTTCTCTAAGCCCTATTGTGAATCCAAAGTCAAAGAGCAACAAAATGAGAATGTGGCTCAAACAGCTCCTAGATGCTGGTTTACTTGTACCCTCTCAAAGCCCATGGTCTTCACCTCTCTTGCTGATAAAAAAATGAGATCATCAGATCATTATGGATTACCTAAGACTAATACCTTACAAAAAAGGATAGATAACCTATCCCCACGCATGGATGACGCTCTAGAACAACTCTGGATCCAATTTTTTTCCGCTATGAATTTGGCTGGCAGATAATTAAAATTTGTATGGCACCAGCTTGAAGGTGACTTTCATTATATTTTTGACTATAAAAGCCTTTAAACTAAATCCATCTAGGTTTTTAGTCACTAGTAATCCCACCATGAGTACTTGTGAAAAATGAGCAAGAAGAGTGTTGCAGCATAAATCATTTCTAAAATGATTATGAATTATTTAAACTACAATAAACCCTATAAGGAAAAAGGGTAAATACTACCACTAGTGCTAAAAAAAACAAAGATACATAGTGGTACATGAGAGTAGGAATGTTTTCTGGCTTGGTGAAATTTTATCCCTTTGGCAAGTTATAAATAAGAAGTTCAATAAGGGGTTCTGGTTTGGAGGTGGCAAATGGCCCTGGGCATTTGCCATCACAATATTTACCAGCTCGCTATTTAGGAAGAATTGTATTAAAAGTACTAGGTTACAGATAATCATAGCTAAAATAAAAGATAATTAAAGTCAAGGTGTACTAAAATCCATTAATGCTAGCTTAAGATTACTCTTAGCTATCCTGGCTTATTTATATGATAAAAATTGAGGGAAAATTCCTTAATTGATTAGGGATGTAATTTGTTAAATTGATGCATTAAAAGTACTGCACAATGCACTTCAGTTTTAGAGTCCACATGGCCCCAAAAGTGCATAGGAAGGCCCTCAATGCAGCTGTGAATTAAGCAAAAAACTAAAAAGGGTGACATTAATGATTAATTTAAGTTGAATCAAATCAAATTAAATTGATGAAATGTCTTATTTCAAAATTAAATTAAATCAAATCGAATTAAGTGAATAAAAAATAATCAAACTTGAATTATATTGAATTTGAATAAAATAAAAAATTAGGACAATGAACACTCAGTCTAGAAAATTGAAAATTGTTGATGACCCCAATCCTGACACTATCTCCCTCCTCAAAGATCTTCTTCATAAAGGACTCCAACTTCTTTCTGCAATTTTTTAAATTAACTCTTGTTTTTAATTACTTTATTCTATAAAATACCCCTTAATTTTATAAGAAAGTGTCTTTTCTCTCTTATTGTCCTATCTTTTCTGTGTCTCTTCCACCTCATATTACTCTACATGATCTAGAATGATGGTATTTGTCTTTGCTCTTTTTATTGATGGAAAAATGTAGGCAGTCTCTGAGGGGTCAAAGTGATATTTGGAAAGTTCTGTGTACTGTTAAACCAGAAAGCAATTAAATCTGGTAGGTAGTATTAGATATTTTCCTTAAAAACTTCAAAGACAATTTTTCCTGGATCCAGCTTCCTTGATGGCCACACCACTCCAAGATTCTTGATGTCTAAGTATACATATGATCCTTTAACAAAATCTGGAGCATCCTTACGTTTCTTATCAGCTTGGTTCTTATACACTTTATTGCTTTATCTAGAATATCCTTGAGTTCCAGTTGTAGATCTCCTATTTTCTTTGCATATTCATGAGCTGTTGGTACTATGCTATCTTGAGTAAAGCTTGGTATTATCTGTGGTTCATACCCATGATTTTCCATGAAAAAAGTCATTATAGTTGATGCATGGTATGAGCTATCATAAATGAATTGGGCCATTGGAAGAAGTCTTACCCAGTTGGCTTGTCTGGAGTTTAAATAGGAGCGAAGATATTGCTCTAAAACCTGATTATCAATCTGTTTGTCCACTTGTCTGTGTATGGAAAGCAGTTGATAGCTTTATATTGATACACACAGATCAGCAAAACCTCTCAAAACTTAGATGTAAATAGGACCCTCTGTCAGATATGATACCTTAAGGACAGCCATGATGAGGAAAAGAGTTTATTAAATAGATTTGCTGTCTCCACTGCTGAATGTACCCCAGAACATGTGGCAAACTTAGAAGCTTTAGACAATCTATTTACTACCACCCATATTGAAGAAGATTCATCACTGAAGGTAGGTCAGTTATGAAATTCTAGATATGCTTCTCCATGGACCGCTAGGAATTGGAAATTGAATTTTTCCAAATTGTTTCTGAGTAGGTAATTTGTTTCTTAAACATTGTTGATAGGCCTGAACAAAGTCTTTTACAACCTTTGTAATATATGGCCACCAATAATCAGATTTAATAGTTTGATTGTTCTCTTTGGACCCTCATGACCTGCAGCTGGACTATCATGGAAGCTTTTAATTACTTTCATTTGAGATTGTACATCTGGGATCCATAAGCACGTTGCAGGAATATTGCTTTGTACTTAATCGCCAGTCATGAGGGAGTTCAGAAAGGCAATCCCCTTTAGCATCTCTTAGTACCAGAAGTCCTTACTTTGCGGTTCCTTTACTTGATTTTCCAAGTAAGTCTCTGCCTGTTGCATGAGTAGGAAGGAAAACAAATATCTGTCTGGTCCAATCACGCATCTAGTATTATATTCTAAATATCCATCCCCATTTTCACAATGATCCTCTATTCTGCTAAGTGCATCTGGAACAGTATTAAGTCTCCCTGGCTTGAAGTCAATGTAGAGATTATACCTGGATAAGTCTAAAGCCCATTGTGCATGCCGCTGACTGACCTTACGGCTTACTTTTTATATAGAAGGATTTTATGATCCGTTCTAATAAGCACAGGGTGTTAACCACTTTCTAGGTACTATCTCCAGTGTTCCATAGCCTAAACAATGGCTAAAAGTTCTTTATCATAAATCTTGTAATTTCTACTGCATCCAACTTTTTTTGAAAAAAGAAGGCCACAGGATGGGCTATTTTTATTTTCCCCTCCTACAGCAGAACCGCACCATAGGCGAAGTCTGATGCATCAATCTCAAAAAAATTCTTTGTTTAAACTGGTCTGATAAGAACTGGAGCTGCGGTGAAGGCTTCCTTTAAGGCTTCAGAAGTCTCCTGAGCCTTTTGCGTCCAGATTTAAGGCATTTAGTCTGATGTACGGTCTGTCAAGGGAAGGGCAATTGCTGAAAAGTTTTGCATAAATTTTCTGCAGAAGTTTGCAAGCCCAAAGAAGGCGCACACTTAGTTCTTGTTGTAGGGCGAGGCAAATCTGTGACTGCTTATACCAAGCTAGGTATAATGGCAAACCCCCTTCTTTGATGGCATACTAAAAGGAAGTCAATTTCTTTGCAGAAATCTCACATTATTCTAACTTGGCATACAAGTTGTACTTCCTAAGTCTCTGAAGAAAAGCCTCCACGTGTTCTACAAGGATCCTCATATCCTTAGAGCTATTAAGATATCATCCAAGGAAACTACAGCAAATTTCATTTAACATGGGGAAGAGTACTTCTGTCATCAAGGCTTTAAAGTTGTTGGGGCATTACATAACCCAACAGGAATCACCAAATATTTGTAAAGTTTAAAGGGTGTCCTAACAGCGGTCTACCATTCAAGTCCTTCTGCAATTCTGACTTAATTGTATGCATTCCTTAAATCCAATTTGGTGAATTCTGAGCACCTGTTAAACTATCAGTTAATTGTTATGTTGATGGGCTGGATATCTATTTATCAGTGTGATTGAGTTTAGATTAGAGTAATTCACACAAGGTCTCAGGCCTACATCTCATTTTTGATAAAAAAAAGGATAAAAGCACGGTATTTGTGACCATCTCATGAATCTATTATCTAAGTTTTCTTTGAGATATTGTTTCAGTAATTATCCTTGTTAGTGAGTCATAGGAAAAACTTTCTCCCAACTAGGAATTTTCCCTGGATTAATTTCAATTTTCAAATCACAAACCTGGAATGATGTCTGGGTCTTAGAAGTCTCTTCGCTGAATACATCTTGGTAGCCTTGTAGCTCACTGTGCAGGTTTTTATTTCTTGATTGCTTTCATGTAGCTCGATGCAGCGTAGCCAGGGGTGTCTATATGAGGCATCCCTGTCTATAACTTTACTGAACTTAGAACTCCTTCCTGGTTGAAGTTGCCAGTTATATTGTCACAGTTGATATTAAAAAGGGCTTATTGCCATTATGGAAAACCAAGTACAACTGGGAAGGTTATCTTGTCCATTACTGAAAATTTTTGACTGAATCCGCATCCTTTAATGTTGACCTTGAAGGGATGGTCTGCCACTTGAACATCTAATACTGCCCCATCAGCTAATTTGGCCTTCTCCTTATTAAAAGACCCCCCTTTATGCCTTAAATATGCAGTAGATTTTGAAATTGGCCATGGTCCAGTGTCCAGTAAAGACCAGGTTTTAACTTCTTGGACCATATTGAAAAAGTGTATCTAAATATCAACGTAGAGTTGAGATAGAACTTTATATCATTAATAATATTTTCTAATCTTGTATTAGATTTCCCACTTGTCAAGTTTATAGGGGAATGGGGAATCTTAGAGCATGCAACAACTAGATGCTCCTTGTCTCCAAAGTATAGACAACTTTCCTCCTAAATGTGACGTTTCTTTTTCTCAGGTGTAAGCTTAAATCTTCTCCTTCTTTAGGCATAGTTTGAGAAAAAGATTCCTTATTTGATGTAATCCCACTGTGGAATTATTGGCTTGTTTCTATTCTATCATAGAGTTGCAAATCCTTAATTAAACTGTTCAAACTTACGCCCTCATAAGAATAATTACTTTACTTTATCATCATAAATTTCTGGCAACTAATGATTAGCCAGAAATTCCTTATATATTGGGGCCAATTTCTTCTGGATCAGGAAACATGCTTCTGTGTCATCCAGTTTAGTTGTTTCCTTAGAAAGGTAAGCTTGTCATAATAGGTCTTTAGTTTGTCAGAGCTTTATAAAAGATCATACATCTGTTGGCGCTTTTCATATATGCTGATCATTGGACTGACTTGAGAAATTAATTTTCTGACAAAAACGTGGGTAGCTGTGTCACAAATTATTGTCCTTAAATTTCCTTGGCAAACCACTGGCTGGTTTCCAATTATTTGCTTTGCCACATGATTTACTTTCTTTAAATCTTCTGCAAACTTCCATTTTTTAGCTTCAAATTATAATTTTTCAAATATTAGAATATCCAAAATGTCTTGATGCTCACTACTAGTGGGTTGCATTGCTGACAACTGTTTCGTTACTACTATGTGAACCTGACAAGAATTATTGGGATCACCATAAGTTGTTTGGTAACGTTCCTGAGTAGATATTCTTACTATGAGGTAAATTATAAGACCTGTAAGAGACACATCCCCAAATAAGGTGATAACAATTTAATATTATATGGATAGGGATGACCACTGAACCGCCTGAACTGTAATGAATGAACCAGCTCAGTATGGGAGCTAGCATATTGTAATGCACCATCTTGGAGGTGACTTTCTTTATGATATTGACTATAAAAGCCTTTAAAATTAAATCCAGTTAGTTTTGTGATCACTGGTTCTCCCACCATGAGAACTTGTGCAAGATAAGCAAGAAGAGAGTAGCATCCTAAATGATTTCTGAAAAAATTGATAATCATATACAATACTATTTATTCTTGAAGGAAAAAGGGTGCATAGTGGTACATGATAAATGGAATATTTAATGGCTTGGTGAAATATTCTCCCTTTAGCAAGTTATAAATAAAAAGTTCAATAAGAGGTTCTGGTTTTGAGGTGGCAAATGGGCCTGGGCAGTTGACATCACAATATCTATCAGCTCAATGTATAGGAAGAACTGTATTAAAATTACTAGGTTCCAAATAAGCATAGCTAAGCTAAAAGACAATTAAAATCAAGTTGTAGTAAAATCCTTTTATGCTATCTTAAGATTATCTTAGCTAGCCTGGCTTATTTATACTAATATAATTGAGGGTAGATTGCCTCAATTGATTAGGGATGTAATGTGTTAAATTGAAGCCTTTAGGGTACTAAACAATGCACTACAGTTTTAGAGTCCATATGACCCCAAAAGTGCATAAAAGCCCCTCACTGCAGCTATTAATTAAGCAAATTCCTAAAAAAGGATGACAACGGTGATTAATTCAAGTTGAATCAAACCATATTGAATTGATCAAATGTCTTATTTCAAATTTAAATTGAATAAAAAGGAATAAAGTAAATAAATGATCAAAATTAATTGGATTGAATTTGAATAAATAAAAATTAGGATAATGAACACTCAGTTCAGAAAACTGAGAAATTTTTCAGGATCCTAATACTAACAAAATGGACCTTTCTCCCTAAGATCAGTAATAATGTGATCTTATCTGCAGTGAAGGCTTGTTTCAACACAGCTAATTTTTGGTGGTAAAAATTGAACCCAATAAGCTGGTTGCACAGGTTTAGCACCACTGAGCAACGGATGGACTTTATGAAGATTGCTGATCCTTATTAATTGACAATAAAGTAATAAATAAGAGTATTGCCCTGATCGGTGTATCCCCCCTTTAGGTTGGGACCACCTAGTACTAAAAAAAGCTATTGCCCTCTGGATACCATTTTTCTAATATATAAAATAATGGACTACTTCTGCTAACCCTTTCCCTTCTCTCTTCTCTTTAAAAAAACCTGCCCCTTCCATTCTCTCATTCAGCTCTTAATCTTTAATATTCTCAGTTTATTTGACCAATAAGCTTGGTAACTCTCTATTTACCTACAACTTCAGGGGCTTCATCCCATCATTGAGGTTTCAGAGGAATCCCCTATATTAACCAAACTATTATCACTTTGATCAATTCATTTCTATATGACATAATCTACCACCAAATCTTAAGGCTCACCTTGACTAATATAATACAATCCACTGAATATATGGCTTATTGTCCAGTCAAAACAATTTCTTGATATTACCTCCCTTGACTGGATGATAAGTCTCCTATAGCTTATACTAGCCTTTTCAGCAATACAAGTTAAATTCTATGAGCTGGTTTGCACAGGGTATTAGCCACTGAGCAACGGGATGAACAATATGCACATCGCCAATCCTTAATATAAGCTGTAATATAAGATATGAAGCAATCGCCCCAATCATCACTTTTTATTATAATAAAAAACAATACCTCTCTGAAGACTACTAAAAAATCTCCTTCTCTCATTATTCCACTCAACTCTTATCTCAGTAATCTAGGTTGATTTCACCCATCTGCTTAGTAATATCATATTCATTCCATTTTAAAAATTTTCATCTATTAGAGTTTTCAGCGGAATTCCCTCAATTCGCCAAACTAATGAGGCTACAATCAATTTGATTCACATCAATATATATTCTTCTCAACCTTGAGGCTCACCTCAACTCTAAACCCTGATCCACCGGAATGTATAGCTTATCATATAGTCATATCAATTTGTTTGACAGCTTATACTCCCAAAGCAACTTCAAGCGTACTTGGCTGATAATCCAATCACCCACGGGTTCTTTAATGGTGTAGATATCAATACCAGTCTTCTCAATTTCCTAATGGTATGGTTTTTATTAGCAAACTTATTATTCCTTCCAAATCCATGGGTCATGGAACAAGACATAATCTCCTACAGAAAACTGTGGGAATCTGCTACGTCTACTTTAGTAAGCCTCATGATCACAAATTTTCTTAGGTAAACTTTTTAAAATAAGCTTCAGTTTGAATTTTTATTAGCGTGTCCATTAAGTGGTCAGATAACGTTGTGGTTCAACCCGCCAGTGTCCTCCACACAGGAGTAAAGCAATGTAAACAAAGCTGGATGTCTACTATTAATTAATTGGAAAAAACTCTTCCCTGTCAAAGAGTGGTAGCTGATATTATATGCAAAGATGACATTGGATAGGAGGGTACTCCACTCAGAGGGGCAGTCTTTTACAAGATTGTGGAGAATGTTCACCAATGTTTTGTTAACCCGCTCAACCATCCCATTAGATTCAGGGTTGGTGAAGTTAAGACCCATGGATTGCAATTAGTTTGTTCAACTTGGGCAGGACATGAGACATGAAATTTGTTCCGTTGTACATGAGGATATATTGCGGACAGCCATGTTGCTGTATGACACACTCCATAATGAACTTGACAGCGGTGACAGCCTTTAAATCATTGATTACCTTTGCTTCTACACATCATTTCAAATGGTCAATTGCTACTAGTATATACTTAGAGCGGTTTGCACCAGTCGGCAGTGGCCCCACCATGTCAAAGGAAAAAGTGTGACGTGTTAAATGGGGCTTAAACAGCTGGTAGATAGTTTTCTTGCAGAAAGATTTCTCACTTGACACTGGTGACAACAAGCAACCATCTCAAGCACTTTGTAATTCATGCTTTCCCAATAGTAATGGGGTTGCGAAAACTTCAACGTTTTCTGCAACCCTCCATGACCTACTTCCTTATGAGCATCCACAATAAATGACCTAGCGGAAGGCTTTTAGAAACTAAGCGTCAATTCTCCAATTTTCCTATATAGTACCCCATTGTGCAAGAAGGTATCCCGTTTAGGCCCATCTAGCGCCTTGATCACGTGTGGCAGCTGATCATGACAATTGCTTACAATCATCTTCTCATACATGATGTCTACCTAATTTGCCATAATGGCGATGGTTGGTAAATGCAAGAGACAGTACGCATTCTGATGTTTCGCCCCAGGCCAGTTTAATATTCTCAAAGTCATACACTTGGAGCTTCAATGCCCATCGCGTGAGCCATCCTTCAGGTTTCTAAAGATTCTGCAGCCAATTCAAGGATGCATAGCCCGTTAGCATTTAAAATTTCACCCCATGGAGGTATAGCCTGAACTGTTTATATGCATATATCACCGCTAAACACTCCCACTCAATCACAGTATAATTATATCCATGACAATTAAAATTTTGGCTACAAAACACGACAGGATGCTCCACACCATCAAATTCTTCTGGGATAATACAGATCTATGGTGGAAAGTGAAGCATCCGTTTGCACAATAAATACTTTTTAAAATTAAGATATTGCAATTCTGGTGCGCTAGCCAGAGTGGTTCGCCAGATATCAAAAGTGTTTTGACATTGTTCAGTCCAGTTAAAGGTAACGTTTTTCTTCAATAGCTCAAAGAGCGGTGCCCCAATACATCTGAAGCTAAGAATGAATTGTTAGTTGTAACTGACCATCTCCAAAATCACCTAGGTATCATGATTATACCCTGGATGAGCCATCTTACATATAGCATTCACATTTGCCGGCTGAGCTTTAAGCCCTTTTCAATTTACCATGAACCCAAGGTATTCCAATTGCTCCTTGAAAAATGGCACTTTCAAGCCTTGATTGTGATTTAGTGTCAGCAAGTCGGCGGGACAATTGTTCTAAGTGGGCAAGATTCTATGTGAATGTCCAAAAAACACATTGATATCATTAAAGTAGACTAGAACACAGGTCAGCTTCAAGTCACCCAAGATCGTGTCCATAGCCCTCTGGATGTAGCTGGGGAGTTACATAACCCTTGTGGCATATGCATAGGCTGGAACAACCCTTTAGAGGTGATTAAGACACATTTCTCCTGTTCTTCAAATGGCAAGTCGATCTGCCAGTACCCTAATATCAAGTCCATAGCAGAAAAATAGTTAGCACTTCCCAGCCGATCTAAAGCGTCATCAATCCAAGGGAGAGGATATGAATCCTTCTTTGTGATGCTATTAAGCTTCAGGTAGTCAATGACCACCCAGTTTGTGCCAACTTTTATCTTAACAAATAACACTGGCAAAACCCCATAGACTTTTGGATGGCTCTAACAATCCCTGTTTGATCAATTTGTCTACCTCATTGGAGGCAAATTCTCCACAGCTTTTGAGGACCAAATAGGCTGTGACTAAATGGGGGGGATCTCCTGTGTCTACCCAATGCATGACTCCACATGCACATCCCAAATTGTGGTCCGTGGATGCAAAAAATCCTTGGTATTTTCAAACAGGGCGATCACTGTAAGTCCCAGGGAACGTCCCCTGGCTTTTGATTGAACCATCTTCCCATTCCCGAGTAAAAAGACACCGAAGATGATGGCGGTACCTCTCGTTACTCAGGGCGATCTCGCTCACATAGTAGACAAGCAATAGGTAACAGCTCTTCCGCTTTGGATCCCACCCCCAGTACCCACACTCACCTTGGCAGAGCTGTTATGGGGAATTAGCGAAATCTGCACCAAAATTATCAAATTGAAAATAGCCGGATATAATTCAAGTTAATCTAGCCAATGACCAAATCTCAAATGGCTGGGAAGGCATGAAGACTGAGGTATTGGCTGGAACGCCTGATGGTTCCAATTTGAACCATATACCAATTGAACAAAGCACCCTTCTACCAAAGTTGTCAAGGATCATCCTTGACAATCAGGCTATAGCATCGGGTGCCACCAACAAGGGTTCAAAGTCCCCCGTTGACAATTTTGGTGTTGCAGCCGATATGATGCCACTGACTGAACGAACAGCCCAGCAACCAAGCGTGGGTGGGTTGGGCATCCTGAACCTGTTCCCAACCAAATGGATCCGCCCCTATGTGGGGTGGCCTTAGGGGATTCCCATCACTTGTCAGGCTAAACGCTGTCATGCCAACTATCAAAACATAACCAAGCCTTAGTTTGGACGTTCAAGGTCGAACTGACAGTGACTCAGCCCACCGCTAAATTTTGCGATGTTGGTATTAAGGAATAAACCCACCCATTCCTGAACAATTCGCCAGTCAGGTCAAAATTATGGGACCCAATCCTGGCTTGTCACTACCCCAATTGACCACTAATTAATCAGTTGCATAGCACTGAGAAAATTGTTGGTCAATTTTATTACTTTTCCTTCAAATAAAATTTTGCCAAAAAACTAAACAATTTTTATCTCTTCTGACCGCATCCCTGATGGCGTTTTCCTGGTGGTCTGTTGGTCCATATACTGGATGGGCTCTACCAGTACTCTTGGTCACTATGGCCCCCTCCATCGTCAATTGGATTCAGCGAGTCCAATATTTTTGGCTTTACAACCCCGTTATTGTGAACTTCCAGTACCAGTACATGGTCATCTTGTGGCCTTACGTCCACCAATTGCAAGAAATAATCCGTCTCCTTACCGCCCCAGTTGAAATGATCCCATATGATAAAGAACTCATCGAAACTATCTCTGTGATCCCACCCCCTGCAGCAAGGCCCCCTGAGTTGGGAATGGGTTCAGTGTGGTTTGTTGTTGGGATCATTCTCACCATGTTGCTGCACCAACAATTCGTTGTTTCCCAATGCCCAGCTCCATATCAAGTTGTTCAATTGGCAATGCCTCTGGCATTCTGGCTTGCTTTTTGGGTGCTTACGCATCCCTACTGGCAGGCCAGTCTAAACTTCTTCTGCCGTTTCCATGACAATCACCCTATCCTTCTGTTCCTTTGAAAGCTTAGTCATAGCATTACACAGAACCACTGTTATTATGCCAAATGGGTTTTTTCAGGTAGACCAAGGTCTTCCCAAGACCCAAAATTGTGAATATGGTGAACCTCTCAATAGGATTCAAGTGTAAATAAGCCACCACTTGGTGCATTTGGACCATCATTGGCTCTTTCTGGAGATTCACTTTTAATACTTCCAGTTCCCATTCCCCGATAACAGTGTTCCAGGAGCCACATGAGGTTTGAGCTGCAATTTCTGGTAGGACCCATAATTTCCCAATATAGCCCTTCCAGGAATTCTATTTCAAGCTCTGTCCCTAGTATGACCTGATGCCTCAAAGGTATACTTGTGGCTTTTGCAGCCCATAGAAGATCACCGTTTTACGTGTAAATCTGGCTTAGGCAGAGCTCAGTTCCTTCGCTTAATGCTTTGATATCAAACAGGAATCACCCAATCACCATATGCAAGATTAATTTGAATGAAACGGATTGGATCCTTTGGGGACTCCTCTGCATGTAAAATAGATGGGGATCCGTTCTCCTAGAATGGTAACCATTTCTTCCACCATATTGACTACTAACCCAAATTGCCGCATTAACGTGGCCCCAATTGACATGTTGATATTATCATTAGGCAGAGCCACCACCATGGAAGAAGCACTGAATGAACCAAACCTTAGGGGTAGCGTGCTGTAAGCGCCCTCTAACACAGTTCTCTGTGCCCCCATGGTCCCGTACACTACTCCATGTTTCACATCAGGCTTCTGCAGAAGCTTACCGATGATCTTGGTGGATATTATTTTGACCGGAGCGCCAGTATCTATAAAGCTCAGATTTTTGTATTTTGAACGAAAATATCACAGTATATACACTCTAAATAAAAAAACTGTTGGTGTTTATTACAAGAACATCCAAGGGCATTTTATTACCAAGAAAAGTGACAATACTGGTGATGGCATAAATTTACTCCTGAGCAACTTTTTCTTATGGGATCGCAATGTTCACCCCTACTAGGGCAGTGACGTTCATTGAAGGTCTGACTTTGCCTGTGACGTTTTGCTCAAAAAATTTGCCAGGCGTCAGTTTTTGCACATCTTGGCAGAGCTCTGAGTCTCTATTGTAATGGTCACTCTCTTGGGTTGAGGCCAAGATACCATGGGGAAATTGTTGAAATAATAAGTCATTGGGGTGAGTACTGGGACTGACGTAAATCAAATTGTGGGAATCTTCAGAGAAAAATAAATCTGGATTAGCGAAGATAGAGCTTCCCATCTCTACTCCGCTCAAAATTTTTCTTTTTTGATCAGGCGGCGGTACTGCATGAACATGAATTTTGCCAAGGCAGTTAGCCGCATAATAGCCTCTTTGGCTGCATGAGAAATAAGCACTTGTAAATGGCTCTCATCTCTGTATCACGCCCAAAGGTCCAGGTCAGAAATTAAACAAGGGATTGTAATTTAGCCAAGGATGAGCCAGTGAGCATAAGGAGGACGGAAAGGGCCCAAAAAAGTATTAAGTGAATAAGTATTACCCAACGGATTACAACCAAGTCGTTGTGGTACATTTTTCCAATGGGGATTTGGTGTTGGTCACAGGGGCTTTCTGTTCCACATTGGAAGCACTAAAAGTGATGGAGATTCAGTGTAAATAATTAATGATTTGTAATAGCTCCACGTCTCCTTGCAGTATGTGGGCCAAAGCATTATACAGCTCTTGATATGGCTTAACGGTAACCATCATTGCTATGCCCATATCCTCATTAGTTAAGATATTTGCTCCCACTAACACGTGAGCCTCAAACGTGAACTCTTTTGCAAACTCCACCAGGGACTCATTCTTTTATTTTTTTTGTCAGAAAATCTGCCTTGCGCTGTGCCTTCTTTACCACACCCCCAAACAGATGGAGTACATCATCCTTCACCTCTTGGCATGTTATAGTACTATTATTAAGGTAACATGTGACCTGGTTGGTACTTTCAACATCCAGAGCCGATAACAACAGCTTAGCTTTGCGCTGGTCCAATGCTCCTTCCATGGCAAATTCAAACCATTTAAAATATCCGTGCATGTGATCGTCTAGACTGTAAGGCAGCAGCTTCTCAATCTTTACAAACTCTCCTGGCTCCATGCTTCAGGCACGGGGAGCAGACATGTTAGGTTCAGATTGGCCAAGGGGAACATCCCCTTGTGGGCAAGAATAGGGCTGTGAGGCCAGTTGCAAATCTTCCGTAGTTGTTTGGGAGAGGTTGGATCTATGGGAGGGACTGACATGACACTTGGGGGGTACTTGCTGGCCAATACATAATATACCTCACCAAGATCGCTGCTGGCCGTGCCCCAACTTCCTTCACCAGTTAGTGCAGCGAAAAGTTCGTCTATTATCTATCCACTTTGACCAAATTGCAGTGACACCACCCATCTCTCACCCCCTGCCTAAGCTCCTCGACTTCTTTCTGTAATTCGTTGTGGAAGTACCACTCTGTATCTATTTTATGCTTTATTTCCTGAAGCCTTACGAGGACATCCTCCAAACGTGCCCTGCATTCTCATGTTCTGTCATCCAGTGTCACGAGCTTGACAGTTTGATTCATCCATTGATTGATTAAAGAGGCTCATTCCTACACCAGTTTCTAATTAGACTTTCAAAGGTTTTTCAAACACTTTTGCATATTGGCGTACTCCACCATCTCAACAATTGGAAGAGTAATATCTCAGTCTTAAGCCGCTTGGCTGGAACTCTCCAGCTGATTGATCTGGGCTAGCATCTGCCCATATTCTGAGTTTGCCAAGAAAGAGACAGTTGAATGGTCTGCAGCCAGCTGATTACTCCACTCAGCTTGAGGTTGGCTAAATTTAATTGCCAATGCATTGGCATGATCAGTCACCTATTGCTTTAAAGGGTAATCTTATCCCTCATCTGAGAAACTGCTGTGTCATGTTTTCTACCCATTTGGACATGCCCACCATAAAGTGCTTGGTGTTACCACCCAATGTTATGACATCCCATATCCATTCACCCAAAAGACCACACCAATATAATAATTCTCCTATTACTCTGGACAGCTCATGGTTCAATTATGGGACTAATTGATCCATGTGATTGCAGACATCTACAAAACGACTTTATACTTACACTAGAACCCTATGTATTTCTGAGAAAGAGTGGTTGAGGCGTTAAAGCAAGAGGCGAGTGACATTCTGTTGAACTTGAGCAAAAAGCATGACATTGCCAATCTCAATATTATTCTGGGCCAACACACATAGAAGTTGGCGGATCAAAGCTGAACATAAGCAACCAGTTATTACTTAACCCCTCGTGCAGCCCCAATGCAGTGGGGGGCATTACCCTGTGTATCATCCCACAAAGCTGCCTACACTGCGTGCCCTAATGGGCACACAAAAAACTCAAAGGTATTCCTCAACCTTATGGGAGCTGACTGGAAAAATTAACTTGTAGTGGTAGCATCAAGGTATGAAATATATATTTCATAACATGCTTCTTGGTCATGTTGATTATAAAACAGGCTCATGGCATGTTCACCCACATCTCCTTTGTAGAGGCGTTAACCCCACAAGAACCATTCCATGATACCTCGCAGTTGCTGAGGGGTTAAATTTGTGGATCTGCCCTGTTGGCCTGACTCTAACGCTGGGAAAGCTCTTAACTGCAATTCAATCCTCGTGCTACTCATCTCCTGGTTCTATTACCATAAATATTTCTGGTTCCTCGTTAGATACCTCCATTGGCTCGCCAGAGTATTGGTCGTGGAACCCTATTAGATTCTGACATAAATAGTGGGGCTCGTCATGATGCCATAGTTGCCTTTATACTACAGTTGACCAGTGGCCCCTGTAGTGAGCATCATTACTAGCTTTTGGTGGTATAGATTATATACGCTAAGCTTTTTGCACAGGTTTAGAACCACTGAGCAACGGATGGACGATATGAAGATTGCTGATCCTTGTTAATTGACAAATAAAGGAATAAATGAGGAACTATTACCCTGACAGATATAGTTTATAATAATTAAAATAACTGACTACTTCTGATAACCCTTTTCCTTCTCTCTTCTCTTCCAAAATAACTGCCCCTTCCATTATCTCATTCAGCTCTTAATCTTTAATATTCTTAGTCGATTTTGAACCATCATCTTGGTAACTCTCTATTCACTATAAAATTTAGGCTTTTGCCCAATCATTGAGGCTTCAGCGAATTTTCCTTTTTTCACTGAACTATTAATACTTCAATAGATTTGCTTCCAGTTGACATAATCTACCACCCAAATCTTGAGGCTCACCTTGACTAATGTAATCAATCCACCGAATATATGGCTTTTTGTCCAGTCATACCAAATTTTGACAAACCCACTCGCCTACTGCAAGGGTTTTGCAATTCACACAACTTTCCAGAGAGCCTTGGATCACATTCTACAGGACCTAAAGTTAAGTTGTGTGATCATATATTTGGGTGACATCACAGTCATATCTTTCCCTTTTTTTCACCAAGCATCTTACTCATTTTGAGGAATTTCTAAAATCTGCGTGCCTCTAATCTTAAGCTAAAGCCATTGAAGTGAACTTTCTTCTAATAGAAATTAGATATCCCTGGACCCGCCATCTCACATGACGGGATTCAACCCTACAAGTCAAGGTTGAAGCTATATTTGATTTTTTCCGCGCCCAAAACCCTGCGCAATATCCAGGCATACTTGGGTATGATGGGGTATTACCATCAATTCATCCTCAGGTTCTTAAGCTGAGTGAACCACTAGTACGTTTATTGGCTAAGAACACCCCTTCTATTAAAGTGCTTAACAAAAGCCTCCTTTGAGATGCTAAAGCAGTTGCTACAAAAGCGTCCTATACTGTACCACCCCAATTATGGTAACCTTTTATCTGTTTATTTTAGCTTCTGGCTATTCTGTTGGAGCCATTCTGGATCAATTGGATGACAATGGCATAAATCACTATGTTTTCTACTTCAGAAGATTTATCAAAAGCTGAACGCAGCTACAGCTTCACTGAGATAGAGTGTATTTCTGTCTTTCCAGCTGTAAAATATTACCGCCCTTTCTTATATGGAACTTCCTTCAATGTGGTTACTGACCACGCATCCTTTTAATGATTAAAGAATATGAAGGATTCCACTGGACGGTTGCTCGTTGTTCATTAAAACTCCAACGCTATGATATGAAAATTGAACACCAAGTCAGGACTTTCCATTTGAATGTTGATGTTTTGACTCAGCTGCTGTCCTCCACTTAAGTAATAGTGAAGTTAGAGACTGCATGACCTCCTTATGACCCTTGATGCTTGGGGTGACGAGGATGAACCTGTTAAGAAAATGTTATCCTAGCACTCCCGCAACACCAGAATGAAGAGCGAAAAGTTATACAAAAAGGTAGGGGTGAACTGATTGCTTTATTTTCGCTCTTCTGAGCGAGTACCTGCAATTGTGGAGGCCCATTCTATTCTGGGGCACAGTGGAGTGCGAAAACCTATGAGCGGGTTAAGGATTGGTATTACTGGGAGAGAATCATGGAATCTATCATTGAATACCTGGACGCATGCTTAACCTGTAAGAAGCAATCCAGCTTCAAACCCAAATATCATTATAAACTCATTATGCCCCAGAAACCTTTTCATACGATAAGTTTAGACGTGGTAGTTCCCCTACCCCATACTAGCAGTGAAAATTTATACATCCTGGTAGAAATTGATCACTTTACCAAATATGCTGAAGCTGTTGCTCTTACCGCTCAAACCGCTAAAGCTACTTCACCCTTCCTACATCAGTATATCTTCAATCACATGGTTGCCCCCAGGTCCTACTTTGTGACAACAGGAAAATTTCACCTCCAGGGTGTTTGAGATCTTAGATACCTCTCTGGGGACTTAACAACTCTTCTTGGCCCCCTACAACCCTTCTACAAATGAGACTGTAGAGAGAGAAAATGAAACTTTGGCTTCTATATCAGGGAAGATGACTATCTCAGATCTTTACATTGGAATTATTTTTGTCCTAGTGCTCTTTTGGCCTATCAGATTAGCTATCTTTAAATTCTAAAATTCCCCCTTTCCATGTCTTATATGGTCGGAGACCTGAAGTAACTGCTTCGTTAGTAAAAATGTGTTATTGGCTAAGACTAAAGACCTTGAAAAAGCCTTTAGAAGACTAGCACAACATATCATTCAGTTGCAGTCTAATGTCATGACTAATTTAGCTAAAACTTTCACCAATGAAGGCCTAGCCACTAATGAGCATAGACAACCTTTACCTGCTATCAGATAAAAAATTTGGTGTTTATATTCTTTTTGATCACTCCTAGAAGTGGTAAGCTTGGCTTATTTGGGTTGGCCCTTTGACATTATTCTAAGAGGGGCAATGAATATGCTATCAAGTCGCTCGCCTCTGGAGTCACTATCAACAGAGTCCATGAGCAATTCCCAAACAAATATTCACCCTATTAACATTCTTGAAGGGGTAATGTCAAACAATTAACTGTGCAATTACTTGGTATTAATTTCCTGGTGTTAAAACTTTCCAAAAATTAACAAAAACACTCTCATTTCAACTCCCAGCTGAATAACCCCAATCAGGGTAATACTTCTACCATATGCCTCAGCCAGATTGTCTTGATGTAATTACTAAGGATATACTTGACCCTCGGGTGAATTTGGGGACTCCTTTTGAGGTCCTCAAACGCCCCAACTGCAATTAATTCAACTTCCTAAGAGGAAACAAACTCATAATATAGACCTGAAAGGGGTTCAGGGGGATGAAAATATTTTATCACCAATCACCACCCAGGACCTCAGGTCATCAACTGAAACGCAATTATTTTTAAGATTTAATTTTAGATCAAAATTATTAAATCCTTTCCACATGGATACGTCTTACCTGCTATTGATCCACTACCTGAAGTCAAGTCAAGGTTCAAAGATTCTTGAGAGTTTAATATGAAGTATGCCTGTATTTCTAATCGAGTTATCCTCTGCTTATGCCAAATTCTCTTGCCCCTTTCATTTTTAGCCTCAATTACTTTAAATACTAGGAGGCGATATTTTAATCTTGAATCACTATTGTCCCCATTTTGCTACTAAAAATTTTCTTAAAATATAAAATTTTACTTGTAATTCTTTTTTCCTTGAAAATATCTAAAAGTGGGTAGGAGCATTATTTTGCCTACAACTGCAAGATTGTTAATCCTTTGCTTAAATAACCAGTTAGCACAAAAATCGTTAGGATTCCAACACATAGTCTTAAAGTACTATCTGGCTTCTAGGTTAAGACCACAATAGATGACACAGATGTGGCTTTCTTAATCATCCACCCCTATATTAACATAATCAATCCACGTCTTTAAAGCCTGGTCTTCTGAAGCAATTTAATAATATGGGAGAGTGTAATATTTTGATCAGCTCCACTGTATACTGGAAATTCAGACTATATTCTGAGCTATTGGGCAGCTTATTGGCCCTTTCCACGTCAAAAAATTTACTTTATTGGAGCGAGACAAAGCTGCAAATTAGGCTTTGCAGGCACAATGTTGGTACCAGGTATTCTATGGTTGTTGCTAGTGCACTGCGTGTTGCCAGGGTGGGAAAAGGGGGATTTCACCTGAGTGAGCATTGGAGGAGAATGCTAGCCAATTCCTCTCTAAGTCAATACTCACTGACTGGCCGTGCCACCATCCTACCCCAAAATAACTGGGTAAAGCAACTCCAGGATTGCACGAAATGTGCCAGAAGTTCAGATTTGTGGTCCACAAAGCGTAATAGTTTACATAGAGGGAGCGTAAGCATAGGGACCCATGACACCCCAAGATGGGAACCTGGAGTGACTTCAAGATCCAAAGCTTGCGCTACCTTAAGGTCAATGTAATTCCATGAGGCACCAAAATCCATTAAGGCAGTTACAATTACCCTCCAGTGGCCTACACAAATTTTATATTTATTTGAGGTAAGCTGACCAGGGGAAGGACATTATCAAAACTAAAAAAAAACTAAAGCCTAATGTAACTAATCAATTCAAATAAATCACCCAAAATGAGTGGAAAGAATGATATACACCAAACAAAAACAACCAACCAGGTGGGGCAGCGGAAAACTGCTTATCCAACCATGGAGGAAGGGGAGAGGGGATCAGGGGGCTCATCTTCAGCGGCAGCTTCCTCATCCCAGAGTAGGACACAGGTCAAGGTGGAGAGCAAGGGCTTCAGGGCACTGGCAGAATGTGGTTCAATATCACTAATGATTGGTAAATCATGTAAATTGCCAGCTACTAAAATGGCGCTTATATAATCAACTAAAACTTTTTGGCTGTATTGCAGGCATCTGGGAGTTTAATAAATGTGGTAATATTGGTTCAGGTAATCTTAGCTTTAGTATTTCACGCTACAGCTACCACGTTCTGGATAGCGTCATTGGAATCTTTGTATAATTGATCCATTGTATTCTTACCTCGTGGGGTGAGGGTTGAGGGGATAACAGGAAGGGGAATACCTCCTGTGAGCATCGCCATTGATTTGGCAACAGCTTTGCAGAGGGGATGACAATCTGGTGTAGCAGCTGCTTTAACTGAAAGCTGGCGGTCACTGCAAAATGGTTTGTCATTTGGCTGTGAGGCATATAAATGAGGGGGTATTTTTTCCCATTCTGAATTAACAAACCTCTCAAATTGTAGAGATGGTTCTTCAATGAAATTACTTGATTCTATACTCTCATCCAATATCTCCCATGGGTTCTTGTTGAATTGAATTGGAGAATTTCATATGGCTGATGATTGCTTGTTTGGGTGGAAGCATGGGGTGAACTGTTGCATAATCCTGTCCATGATTGGTGACCATCTATGGCACTTGGAGAGGAAGGAGACTAATTGTTTGTTGCAGATTTACCTGTAATGGTCAGCTTTGGAGGAGAGGGGTAGGATAGTACCCCATACCGCAAAAAGCGTGGGGTTGGTGGCAGAATTTATTCTGATGGATGAGAGTGCAGAGCCATTGGAAGCCACTAGGAATGGGCATTTGCGTTTTGAGTGGTCCAACTCAAAACAGGATGGACAGATATTATATCCACCCTTGATGCATGCCCAGAATGGATGGTCAGAGGCAGATGGGATGACAGCATGGGGAGGAATTGCAAAAGCAATTTTATTAAAATAAGGGCTGATTTTGGCGAACGCCCAAGGCCCAGCTAGGCGTGTGGTTCCATTTGGGACCACAATTTATAGTATGGGGTTGGAGCTGTAGGCTGCCAAACCTTCCATAAGCTCCTGATAGAGCACCACAGAGGGAAGGTGAGTAGGCAAACTAGCAAACTGGACCACCAAAGTGATTTCTGCTGGGAGATGGGTCCAAGTTGTGGGAAGAGGGGTGCCCTGGATACCAGGGGCACATTTGCCAAAGTGGCTGCATCAGCTTCACATGTGAATCCCAAGTCAAAATACCCTTTGTAGGGGCGGAAGTCTATGAATCCAGTGGGTTGCATTACCACCTGAGCTATTTCAATTAATTGTTTATCATTAGATGGGAATAACTTCCCATATTATACCCAAAGTCCAAAAAGAATATTGCTCTGGGGGAGCACCAGGGGACAGTGGGGCAATGCCTGGGTACACACGAGATGGGTGTTGAGATCCTTAGGTGGATTGAACTGATATAAGGTTTTGTTGGGACTGGATCAACCAATCTGAGCGTATTTTCCCGCCGGATGGGAAACGCTGGGGGGAGTTTAGCCACTGTCCCACACTAGAGCATCCAGCAGAGAATCCAATAACATGAGGTAGGATCAGCAGTCAGAAGTCAAAGTTTTATTTTACTTGTTACTAAACACACTCAGAAAGTAATGCTGAGCAGAAAGAAAATCGCCTATTAAATTTGATTAGGGAACAAAAAGTAAGCACAATCCACATTATTCAACTCATCAAGGAGAAAAGAGTTGAATCAGTGGGGGTAAACAGATGGGGTGGAGCAGCCTGAAGCCCCCATGGTAAATTTAGTGGCATAGCAGCAGCCTGGACATAAGACAAAGGTTCAGACGTACTATTCCAGGGCTAAATAAGGGGCGCACTTTTGAAAGATCATAATAAGCGGTATTCATTCAATGATTCTCCTACACCTTCTTGAAAGCTGTGATGTGGTCAGTAGTGAGAGCTGGGGCTTCTGGGTCTATGCTGATTACCAACTCCATTACCCAGCTCTTTAAAATATCCTGTAGTGGGCACGGTACTTCAGTGTATGACTGGTTCGAATAAACCATTATAGCCCCTTCAGACCCCTGTGAGGGTTAGCGCCGGCATCAGTTAGATAGCCTAGGATCAGGTTGTGAATGTGGAAATTTATATTCGTGTACTATATCACTCCTTTAGAATCTTCAGGGGCAATGGTTGCAATAGTCAATAGCGTGGGGTTCACCCCCTTCAGAAACATACACTATTCCTTCGCTTTGTTCTCCCCTGTTGTCAAATATAAACGACTGGCTGAGGCCAAATGTGAGCAACCTAGGGGGCACAATTCTGGCTGTTTACAGTGAGGTGAGGGCGAAAAAGGGGTTGTGGGTTGTGCCATCCCAGCTAATAGGTCCTTCCATATGCTTGTAACAAGAGTATACCGCGGACAACTGCTAAGGAGTACTCTTAAGAGGGAAAGTAAACTTTGGGTGGAGGAAGGTTCATTTAAAGCTAAAAGGTCTTTAACCAACCAGTGCACCTTTATACTATTTAGTTAGGTTATAATGTTAAAACCCAGCATGCAAAGGAATGACCTGGCTTTTAAAGTTGGTACGCCAAGACCCATAGGGGCAGCCAAGGTCCACAAGGCGCCACTGGTTTCAGGGTACTCTTGGTTGGCGCGTTAATGGAGGAAAGGGAAAGCTCCAACCCGTGTAATGGTTGTCCAGATCTGTTTAATCTATTAAAATTTATAACTGCCAAGTTTTTTCATAATATGTTTAAATATGTAAAATGGTAACTTTAATAAAAGAATAACCAACACCCTAACATTACCAGGGTGCTGGGTCTTATGATGATGTGGGAGAGCTGATAAGCATAACCACGGTAGTTGGTTTAATTTCCTTCTTCAAACATAAAACTTACAGTTTCAAAACAACTTCCACTTAATGGTATCTTAACTTTCAAGCCATTTCTAAGTCATTTTCCAAAATTCTGGTGATCCAAAATTAAAGTTTTTGATTTTGAACTAGAGTGACAAGTTCAAAACTGTTTTCTCCTCTTTTCCTCATATTTTTAACAGGAATTGGAATTATTAGGTATGTTTTTATTATGTAGGTTGGCTTCTGGGTGAACCAACTATTGAAGCAGGAGGTGGATTGTGGTATGAGTTTAAGAATTTATAAAGTCTTCACAAATTAAGCGGCTTCTCTTAAATATAAACCTATTGATTCTGAAACTTAAGTGTATTTGGGCTGAGAGGCAGATGTAGAAAAGGTGTGGGGCAAGAAGGGTGAGAAAGCGGCTGACCATCTCTCATCTAGGGTTTGCACTAATAGAGAAATCCAGATGAGAGGAAGGGCCTTAGGATTTGAAACCTTATGGTTCTAAATGAGTGCACACCCCTGTCCAGCTTGAAGGTTGTCCCCTGAGGCCTTACAGATTCCAATTTTGTGCATGGTTTAATAGAGAAGCATGTTAGATTAGCAAGTTATAACCGCTTGTGTATTTTTTACTAAAAAAGAAAAAGTCACATGTAATAATTTCATGGTACCTGTAGAAGAAAGCTTAACATATAATTTGGTATGACGTCCTGTATAATCTTTTCTTTTCCGTTGCAATGAATTTATCCTTACACTCATATTGACTAATGATTGTTTATTTATTTATTCGAGGCAAGCCGACCAGGGGACGGACATTGCCGAAATAGAGAAAGTATCGACATGAAACCTGAGCAGGGTCAACTCTGTCGTAGAAAGTTTTTTTTTCACCTCCGGATCGGGACTCGGATTTTTCTGGTTACGTCATGGGTAAGGTTTTCGTGTTATTATATCTACTAACCGCCAATAGCTTCCTTCGGCTGGCACCCCGATCAATGTGCGAAGGGCGGGAATCGAACCCGCAACCTTCAGGTTGGTAGCCGTACGACCTACCGACTCGCCTTCCACCCCCTTTGACTAATGATTGTTTTAATGGTAATAAATTATTTAATTACTTGTAATGTATATTTAATTAATTGATGCTACTCACTTGATTTAATATTTATTTTATATATAAACTATAATTAAAAGCCTCATTTGCTTA
The DNA here is from genome assembly GCA_022478985.1 of Massospora cicadina. Taxonomy (NCBI): domain Eukaryota; kingdom Fungi; phylum Entomophthoromycota; class Entomophthoromycetes; order Entomophthorales; family Entomophthoraceae; genus Massospora; species Massospora cicadina. Next base: position 3,102 of record JAKSZP010005822.1, on the reverse strand, counting down.
ATTTATTATTTCTGGTGCTATGATGGTGTTGAAAATCATCAAAAGAGAAACCCTTTTTAAGGAATAAGGTTTTTAAATATATGTAATGCTGTACATATTATCAAGCTTCTACTACATTGTGTTTTGCTGAAACTCAGTAGCGTTCTTTGATTTATTTTAAAAAAAAGAAAAATATAATTCTTTTTGAAGGCCTTTCCTCAAAATTATATTTTATTTTAGATTACAAAGCCTCTTTAATTGCACATTTATAATTTTTGTTACTAGTTTATATTTCTGCCTTTGGTAAGCTTTTTGTTTTTTTTGTAATTCAACATTATCTTGATCCCAGATATTGTTATATATGAGATTGTACGTTTGGAAGGTATTCACTTTTTTTTAGTACTAGATGGTCCCAACTGGAAGGTATTCACTTTATATATATAGTTTATATTAATTCTGATGATTAATTAATACATAAAATAAATATTATGTTATCAGTTTCAATAAGCTTCATAATTCACTTGCCATAAAATAGTTTTTAATATAATTGGATAGAGTCTAAGAGAGACATCTTGATAAGATCTTTCTTCCACTTTGGTAACTAAATTGAAGCCAAATTCATATTTATCAATGATATCAAAAATGACTGCTCAATTGAGCCAAAACTGACCAATGTCAATGCAATTGATGCCTGCTGCCCCACTTGGGGTGGTGGTGCTCCACCATCTGGCACCTTTCAGCCACCACCAAAGTGTGCCCAGGCTGGCTCTGCTAGCCCTCCCAATGCTACTGGGTGTTGTCCCCACCTCAGGACTTGGCTACCATCTTGCAAGCTCCCAGGTGATGCTCCAGAGCCCTTTGGTGCTCCCATGGAGCATTCTGCATTTTGGCCTCCTGGCCAAATATGGGAATCTCTTCCCATATGCAAGTGTTGCCATCATTGAGATGGCCATGGCAGTTTATAAACCTGCTGGCTTTGTTAACTTCTGCCCTTTTAATGAGTACTTTGATCTCAGCTTCTATTCAGAAGCTGATGCAGTGGCAGCAGCCAAGCTGCAAATCATTTAGAAAAAATTCCATTCCCACCATTCCACCCTGGCTCCCAGATGGGGCCACTTTACTGCTCCAGTTTGCTGGGTTGCCCTCCCATCTCTCCCCAAACGTCTCCAACATGAGTTCATGGAGGGTTTGGCCATTTATGGCATAGACCCCATGTTGCAAATCATGGTTCCTAACGAGCAGATTGGTTAGCAGGGCCTCACACCTTTGCAACAATTCACCCATTTCATTGTGACTCCCACCTTGCAATTCCCCCCTAGCACAGTGATCAGATCTGCCCCTGATCACCCATTCTGGATGCACATTGAAAACAGCCGCACCATTTGCCCCTTGTGCTTTGAGCATGACCACAAAAAGTGCAAGTGCCCCACAGTTTCTGCTTCTGCTGCTTCTGCTTCTCATCCCTCAGGTGTTGGTCCCACAGCTGTTTTGCACCAATTTTTTTGGGGAGGCTTGATCTTCCCACCCCCAACTTCAGGGCAATCTGGAGCTGCAAAAAAGCGGCAGCCAATCAACAACAGAACTTTAAAACTTAATACAAATTTGACCTGGTTACGGAATCCTGAGTCAATGGCTGAATCAATTTCAGCTAAGCTGCAATGGTTTACAGCACATGGCTAATCAGCTCCTACCACTGCCCCAATTCTGACAGCTGGCATTGCTGGCTAAATCTAATCCATTTGAGGCTCTCAATTTATTGATGAGAAGTAATGGTCATACCATGTGAAATTGGATTTTGCTTTGGAAGAGTTCTTTGTTAATCCTCACTAGTTGCGTCCCAGCCATTTTTGCCCTCAAAATGGCTTTCCAATTTATAAAAATATTAACAAAATGGCAGCTAAGGCTGCAGCTGCCCCTGAAAACACCCTACTTTTCCAGCAACTTCATGGGTGATGGTGCCCCTTGTTTAAGGTATTCCTATCCCAAATTTTTTCCATGATTTTGAGGAAGATGAAAAATATGAAATTGAGGAGCTCACTTTAAATACAAGCTGCGCTTGCATTGATGCAGCAAAAACCTCGCTTTTTAGCCCCAATTATCTCAAAACCCGCTGGCACATCAAGTCTTTTACTTGTGTGCCTGCTCTCATCACTTTTGCTGAGCATCAACTTGCTCAATACGCTGAGGCAATGGATACTGCTGGCCTCATAAACGAATAAAACCCACAACTATAACTCCTTATGCCCCATGTTGCTGATTCTCCCACCCCGATGCTTTCTGCCATGGTCCACCTGCTAAAGTGGGCGCTGGACACAAGTTTCCCTAAAGCTTCCTCACCTTATGATATGGCTTCCTAGGCTGTTATATGAGGTGCCATATTAAGATTTTTTTTATTTCTAATAATCCCTTTGTTTGGCCCATTTGCAAATAAAGATGCGTGGCGGCTCCCCCTTTTGGGTTGGGCACTACTAGTGCTAAAAAAAGAGAGACCGCTTAATATAAATTTAAGTACAATATTATTACTTTCTTGAGAGATTTAGCTAAAAATCTGACGTGGTAATGGCAATTTATAAAGTAGTTTTAAATAATTTATCTGATTTTGGTTTTGTTATATATTCTATTTTGGTAAACCTTGTAATCTTTCTTTAAAAGGCTATCTGTATATAAATTTTTTTTATTATATAAAGAATATATAATACGAAAGATAGATTTAAAAAGTATAAGATAACCTCAAAGATAAATATCATTACATTACTTGAACTTAGTGATCAAATTTATCTCCACATTCCTAATATCGATTACTAAGCTCCATATCAAAATAAAAAGTAGGATAATCATGTCACTGATGAATCATTCAAACTTGTTTATGTGAAGTATATGTTTATATGAGGGATCTAGAATTTAAAGGCTTGAGATTGAATTTAAGATATTTTTTGTATACTTGTTGCTTAGTGATCCTTTTTCAGCAATAAAATAGTTTCAGTTGTCCCTAATCATGTGATCTTATATTCATATTGATAACATTAGTCTTTGCTTTGAGAGTTTAATCTCAATTATATACTCATACATGATCTACATATCCTTTTATTTGTCTATAACATGTTGCCATCTTATCTTTAAGAT
>JAKSZP010005821.1:0-57816 GCA_022478985.1 Massospora cicadina | reverse complement strand
AGGCCAGGCACCAGTATTGGTACCTCTAGGGCATCTCCTGGCCATATTTGAGCATGCAATTTCAATAGATATTTTACCACCTCAGTTTGGCCCTTGAACTGATACAACTGAGACCTTTTCTTGGGTTTATTGGTGGCAAAATACTCTCAAAATCAGTAGTATTTCAGGTACAAAATTGCGATAAAAGCATGCAAAATTGACCTAGGATCTTCTGGATTTCAGTTTTGTCATACCGCTGATGAAATACACATTCTGTGAATTTTTGGCATCAATCGAAGTAAATGACACCCCTAATTGGGATGTCAGCAGGCCTCTCTCTAGATAGCACTAGGTACTCCCTTTTTTGAGATCCATATGCAAGTGCTATTGTGCTGATTATGAGGATTGACATACAAATTTTGCCCTAGGGCAGGAAATTGATTACATTTTTTATTCAGATGATGGTCCATGGGACTTTTAAACGTTAGCTTCAGATCAGTCCCAAACAATTTTGTATACTAGTTGTTTGATTGTGTTCCCAATAATTGGGATCAATTGTCAAGATTTGATGCATAGATAATCAGACTTAATGTACAAGCGTATTTGGTCCAAGCTTATTGATAAAGTACTTGATTAAATTTAAAGTAATATATTTGGCCTGAACCATATAATTGAAATAGGCTTTGAGGTGAGAGTATAGGTGTTAGCTCAAGCATTGAAAGGATAATTGGCCTGATCTGATGGTTGATAAAGGTTTTTTTTAAGTCTACCGCCAGAATCTGACATTTCCCCCCACTTGACTGTAACATTAACTCCAAGATTCCTGATTAGCCATTGTTGATATGTTACTATAAGCCCAAACGCCCAATGAGATTGGAGTTGGGTCTTCTATTTGGTAACTTCAGCCTGAACGCCCAATGAGTCCAAAGTATGATCCTCTTATTGTTAATTTTGTCCCATATTTCAGTCAAGTCTAAAGTTGGATCCTCTCCCCAACCTCAAGTGCAAACTAAAGTATTAATTACAATAAAATTATTATTATATATATAACTTATTTTTTGCAACCGTTTTTTTTGTTGTTATTTTTTTCAGATTTTTCTTATTGGCCCGCTTATTGTTATGGTCAAATGACATCATATTGGGGACCAACCCCAAGGATAAGGCCGGGGCGCAAGGAGGCCCAGAAGGTGAAGCTTCAGGCCCTCCCTGACCTCAGGCACGCACTAGACCAACGCTGGGTACAAGCAAAATATGCCCAGGTTGGTACTAGTGAGGTGCCTTAACACCCAGCTCCTTACATTGGCCCAGGCATTAATGTGGACGGTTTAATTAATGAACGCAGATAGTTTGATTTTGTTAGTTGAGGAACAGGGTTTTAAAAACTGTTCCATTTACGAAATCACATGTTTGGGTTGAATTCAACTTTAATCAACTACACAAGTGAAGTTTGTTTCAGCGTATTCTAACAATCTGATGGTAGTGTGTGCCTATTGGGTTCAGTGCTTGGGCCCACTTCAGCGAACTCTGGGTTTCCCCAACATAGTTTAGTTTTGTTTCCCATGACCAACACTCCTTGTTGGTTGATTTCTGAATAAACATTTTCCCCATTTTACGTTTTATTTTATGATATTTCAAACGCTCCTGTGCGTGAACCTCTTTGAGGAGGTCTTGCACTCCATTAACTTTGCCATTTTAAATACACTCAAGCTATCCCCTAGTGCACAATTGGTTCACCCAGGTTCCCTCCAACCTGGGCCACTTACCCCTTCCTCTTTATGCAATGCGTTACCTTTGGTGGGTCATTTATTATAAAACTCTCACTTTTTTGCCTAAGTTGTTATTTCTCCAGCACCCTCTGCTGGGCTCTAGTAACTTTCACACTAACGGCTAGTTCCCTGGCATTAGTCTTGTACACCGTGCACTATCACGCTGGGACAAGAGGGCTATAGACACTCTCCTTACATTAGTTGACTAACCTCTTAAATCTATGTGCACAAACTTTATCCGTGTGGAACTTTTCCAAAGTGGAAATGGTGGGCGCTGGCTGTGGGCTTCAGCGAAGATTAGCTGCACCACTGTTTCCTCTTTTTCCTGAAGGTTGGAGCAACTTGGAGTTATTATGGTTGCCTCCAACTGGAAAGTATCCACCCTTCATGCTCATACCTGGTGAATACAGATGCTTCGAGGTATTAAAGTCATGATTCCCCGACTTTCCGCCAAAATTATCAAGTTCAATTTAAATAAACGATTTTTACATCAACAGCGCATTCAAACAATGCTGGCGGAATTGGCATAGTTGAGCCTGAGGGGTGTTGGCATTGGATAACGTCGGGCCTTCCATTGCAGTTGGAGGAATAGGGTCATTTGCATCTAAAAACGCGTTTGATAAGGAAAATCTTATCCAAACCTCTGAGCCGGTTATTAGATTTTATGACTGGGATAAGAACCCTATTCCAGTTTATCAAATAACCCTTGGAACCCTCGTTTGACCCCTACCATGATCATTGGCACTCAGGAAGTTGGGAAAGAACTTCGTTTTAAATATGATAAATTATATGCACCTGCAGAAGGCATGGTGGGGTATGTGGCCTCAGTAGTAAGAGTGGCCAACTATCCCTCCCCCTTCTATGATTTTAAAACAGACCTTAATGGTGTGCTAGTGCCAGAGGATGAGTTTGTTGGTGATGTTCTGGCTCTGTCTGTTATTAATCAAGACCATTAGGGGTTTTTTCTACTGTCCGCATCCTTTTCATCCCCTTTAGGGAAATTCAGCACCACTGTACTGGTGAATACTGGCGCCTTTAATAACTCTATGGATCAAAGCCTAGCCGACTACTTTAAGCTGAGTTTCTTGCCAGGTGGTATGGTTAGGGGTGGGGCGTCACAAGGTATTCCCACTCTGAATATTATGGGGACAGTGGACTATCAGGTTGGCAAGTACCACTTGTCTGATCACTTCCAGGATGTCAAAAACCTCTTGTTCCCTATCATTTTGGGAGGAGTGGTGGCGGAATTTTGACTTTAAAACTAGCTTGAAAGAAAACACCCTCTCCCTAACATTAAATAATGGTCGCACCCTAGTTGTTCTGTTGTCTAAGGCTGACGCTCCGGGCAACTTGCCCCACTGGCCCCACCTTCACCTTTATATTCTTGACCCTTTGCTGAAGCCATCAGTGGAAGTTCCTATAACTTCTTGCTTGGAGGGTTTGGAATCATCTTTTGATGAAGCATCCACCAATGCACTCCCTGAGCACTCTGAGTTTGATTGTGACCTCAAGCTCACTGTGGATCTGATGTGTACGTCTTCCCCATAAACCCATTGACTGTCCGTGAGGAAGAGGAGTTGGATGTGTGGGTGAAGGAACAGTTAGCCAAAGGTTCAATTTTTCAGCGTACCTCCCCTGTATGCTCCCTAATTCTCTTTGTTGAGAAGTCAGATAGTACTCTACGCCTGAGCGTAGACTATAGGAATCTCAACAACATCACTGTACTGGATCTACATCCCATCCCTTTAGATTCTCATATTGCACGCTTTGTGGAGAAGGCTAAGGTCTTCTCCAAGCTGTATTGCCTCAATGCGTTTAATCAAATTTATGATTTGAAAGGGCAAGAGTGGTTAACTGCATTCTGTACCAAAAAATGGACTTCCAGTTTCAGGTCATGCCCTTTGGGCTTAAAAATGTCCATGCTATCTTTCAACGCAGCATTGATGCAGCGGTGGGGGACTTGTTAGGGGTATGTGCGGTTGCCTACATGAATGATATCCTGGTATTTTCCCCAGATTTAGAGTCCCATGCAGATCACCTTCAGCAAGTGGTGGAGAGGTTAAAGGCAGCCAGTCTTACACTGAAAATTAGCAAATGTGAATTTTTAAGTCCCAGGTCACTTTTCTGGGCAACATCATGTTTTACCAAGGACACATGATAACTCCAGACAAGGAAAAGGCTGTATGTGAGTGGCCCACCCCACCCTTGTCAAGGAATTGAGGAGCTTTTTGGGGACATTTACATTCCTCGAGAAGTCCACACCCAATCTTTCTGAGGTGGCAGCTCCCTTATACAAGGGTAGCGTTGCCAAGGTGCTTCAGTGGTCCCTCGTTTTGGAGGATGATTTCCAAGCAGTTTAGTGCACCATGTTGTCCACGTCTGTTCTTCGCCATGTTGATCCTTCAAAGTATTTCATTGCGTCTACTGATGCCTCCAACTTCGCCATAGCGGCTGCCTTGTTACAAGTAGGCGAAGATGGAATAGAGCATCCAGTGGGATATTTTTCTAGAAAAATGTCTTTGCAAGAGTTGAATTATGCCGTTTATGACAAAGAGTTACTAGCAGTGGTGGAGGCGCTGATATATTGGCGTCACTACTTGCATGGCTCTACCCAACTGTTCTGCATACATACAGATCACCATGCTTTGCTGTACTACCGCGCCCCTCATGTTTTAACCCCATGGCAGACCTGGTAGCATGAGACCCTTGCCCAATTTGCCTTTTCTTACGAATTCACCAAGGGCAAGGATAATGGTTTGGCGGATGCTTTGAGCCGCAACCCTGCTTTAGCGCCTAATCCAAAGGAGATAGAAGTCCACAACACGCATGTGATGATTCCTCCAAATAAAAATCTATCTCAACTTCCCTCTCCCCTGGCCAACGGTCCAGCGCTTGCACCTCTGGAAAACGCGGAGGGATATGGTATGTTCAGAAAGTTTGTCCTTTCTCAGTCGCTGTCAGCCAAATATACTATGGTACTAGCTAAGAGCGCCTTAAATCAAGAGGATCTATACAGGAGTTATCATGTAAAGGATGAGATGGTGTGGTTCAGGGGCGCCTTTGGGTACCTGCTGGACCACTGCAACTGGAAATCATCCGTGACCATCATGATGAAATCACCATTGGTCATCCTGTGAAAGCAAGACCTTGGATTTGATACTTCGCACCTACAATTGGAAGGGCTTGCCTGCTCAGGTGGGGCGGTATTGTAAGGAGTGTTTGATCTGCAACAAAATGTAGCCAAATCGGCAACCTTTAGCGAGGCTGTTGGTACCAGTCCAGAAAGCTGAGGGGCCCTGGACTTCTCTATCAGTGGATTCATTGTGGAATTACTTGTCTCTGATGGTTATGATGCCATCATGGTGGTGGTGGACCGTTTCACGAAGTTCGCCCATTTAGTTCCTTGCAGAATTACAATAACGCGTCTGAGATGGCTAGGCTCTTCGTCACGCATGTGTTTACGCTCCATGGGGTTCCTCAAGAGTTTATCAGTGACCGGGGACCCCAACTTACCTTCGTTTTCTGGGAGGAGTTGTGTAAGACTCTTCAGATTCTCCCTTGCCGTTCAACTGCCTATCACCCCCAATCAGATGGGCAGACAGAGCGAGTGAACCAGTGCTTGGAACAGTTTCTATGGTTTTACACTGCCATAGATCATTCAGATTGGGTTTCTCATTTCCCTATGGCCCAATTTAGTTACAACAACACTATGCATTCTTCTATCAGTTGTTCCCCTTTTTTCGCCAACCATGGATTAAGCCCCGCCTTAACACGGATCCCAGCTGTGGTTCTAAGGTTGAAGCGGTGGTGGACTTTGCCAAGACTATCAAGAAGGTCCAACAAGGGGTTTTCACAAGTTTGGAGGCGGCAATACAAGTGTATAAGGAGAATGCTGATGGTAAACGCTTAGTGGGTCCCATGTATAAGGAAGGGGATCTTATGATGCTTGATACTCATAACATCCCTATCAAGCAGCCATGCAAGAAGCTGAAGACTAAAGAGGATTGGCCCCTACCGCATTGTTAGAAAGGTGGGCCATGCCTCCTACCAGCTAGATCTTCCCTCTTCATTTCAGATCTTCTCAGTCTTCCATGAAAGCGAATTGACATTGTTTAAGGGCCCCCCAACAGAGACTCCTGAGGCCTATCTCGTGGATGGGGTGCCAGAGTGGGAAGTGGAAGAAATAGTTGCCTCCCGCCATGTTAAAAGAAGGCAAGAGTACCTGGTATGCTGGAAAGCTTATGATTCTGCAGAGAACAGTTGGATTCCAGCGCGCGACTGTGTGGATGCCCAAGGTCTGATTAAAGCCTTCCACAAGCGTTTCCCCAAGGCTTCAGGATCTCAACCCAAACCAATTGTTGCTGCAATTAAGTTGGCCCCATCCAAAAAGAACTTTTCCCTTGTGCAAGCCCCTGGAGGGGGGGTCAAGCTCCAATGGGAGGAGAGGGTAATGTAATAGTCAAATGACATCATAGTGGGGACCAACCCCAAGGGTAAGGCTGGGCGGCAAGAGGCCCAGAAGGTGAAGCTTCAGGCCCTCCCTGACCTCAGGTACACACTATACCTACGCTGGGTACAAGCAAAATATGCCCAGGCTGAGACTAATGAGGTGCCTAATGCTCAGCCTCTTACGTTGGCCCAGGCGTTAAAACGGATAGTTTACATAAAGAACGTAGATGGTCTAATTTGGTTAGTTGAGGAATGGGGTTTTGAAACCCATTCCATTTACAAAATCACATGTTTGGGTCAAATCCAACTTCAATTGATTACATTAGTGAAGTTGGTTTTGGCATATTCTACCAATCTGGATGGTATTGTGTGCCTATTGGTGGGTTGGTGCTTGGACCCACTTCAGCGAACCCCAGATTTCCCTGATATAGTTTTTTTTGTTTCGCATGACCAACACTCCTTGTTGGTTGACTTCCGAATAAACATTTTACCCATTTTACGTTTTATTTTATGATATTTTGAATGCTCCTGTGTGCAAACCTCTTCAAGGAGGTCTCGCGCTCCATTAACCTTGCCATTTTAAATACACTCAAGCGATCCCCTAGTGCACCGTTGGTTCGCCCAGGTTCCCTCCAACCTGGGTTGCTTAGCCCCTTTCACTTTGTGCACCGCGTCACTTTTGGTGGGTCATTTATTATAAAACTTGCACTTCTCTGCCTAAGTTGTTATTGCTCCAGCACCCTCTTCTGGGCTCTAATAACTTTCACATTTATGGCTAGTCCCCTGGCGTTGGCCTTGTGCACCGTGCACTACCACGCTGGGAACAGGTGAGTTATAGACACTCTCCTTACACTTATTGAACCTTCTTAGGAATTTTGCATGGACTTGGTTGTATATATGGCTGGTCCTAGTATCCTTGATTTTGTATATGAACCTAGATCTTTTCTCAATTACTTCAAATAGGCTGACCCAGATGCGATCTAACTTTTTAATGGGCTAATCTGTGAGTGTTGCAAAATAGAACATCGCCATTAACTTTGAATTAAGTCAGTGTGTAGCTATTCTCTAAGTCCTTTTGATGTTGGGCCTTTTTACTGCAAAATTTTTTCTTGAAGGCTTGAGCTTGTAGTTTGATTAAAGCATCTGCAAGCATTTTGACATAATTAGTATAAGTGTTTTTGCCGGGTTCCTCTAGGGCCAAATATGGAAGCATTGGTAGGGCCTCTCTCTTGATAGTACTAGGTACTCCCTTTTGAGAAGTCCATGTGCAAGTGCTATTGTGCTGATTTCGTGGATCAACATATGAATTCTTCACAGGGCAGGAAATTGATTAAGTTTTTCATTTGTCTGATGGTCCATGGGACTTTTCCACGTTAACTTTAGCCTGTCCCAAATGTTTTGTATACTAGTTGCTTAATTGTGTTCCCAATACTTGGGACCAATTGTTAAGATTTGATGCACAGATAATCAGCCATAATGTACAAGCATATTTGGCCCAAGCTTATTGAGAAAGTAATTTATTAAATTTAAGTTTTTTATATTTTGCCTGAAACGTGTAATTGCAATAGGCTTTGGGTGAGATAATAGGTGTTGGCTCAAGCATTGAAAGATAATCAGCCCAATCTGATGATTGTTGAAGGTTTATTTTCAAGTCTACCGCCAGAATCCGACAGTGTTGATGATATTTCCCATTTAATAATTTCCTACATTTTACCTTGCAGATCCAATTTTCAGGTTGCTATATTTGTGGTATAATGTAGATTATGAATTCTTTTGTAAGTACTAAATTACCCTAAAAGAATCCTAGTTGATCCTTAACACGTTACTTCTATGCGTTTATGCCAAATACTAAAGTACTTTTTGACCAAAAGTTTATCTTTAAAATTATACCACCCCTCCAAGAAATGGATAGATGGGATATATATAAATATTATATATATATCTCTGCTTTGTATCAAAATAAATGTAAAGAAAGTCTGATGGACATTATGCCTATGTCACAGCTTGTATAATACACCCAATATCATTATTCTACATTGAATCCCTTTTAAAGGTTAGATATGGGTCAATACAGCTGGGATCACCTTTCAGATAAATAAATAAAGCTTACAAGAGGGTATTAGGTTTCAATTATGCACCAAAAGCAACAAGAATCCCAAGTCATTTTAAAGTATGCTCAATTCATCTACAAAAAATTTATTTTAAGAGTGTCCATTGAAAGCCACCAAAAAATTCAGAAATAATCAATCCTAACCCTTGTAACATATCATTTCGCGTAAAACTACTGGAAACTTGCACATTTCGAATGGGTTCTTATAGGGTTGTCAATAGAAATTAGTAGTTAACTTAGTAATTGATTCTCTCAAACGTTTGTAACATTCAGCATCTTCCACTGTTTGCTTTCACAAGAAGGATGATATTCTTACTACAACTATTATTATTGTCCTCATCTTAGAAAGCAATGTTGTAATTAAGAATACAAAGTCAATAAGTAAGACATGTTAAGTTTTTAAGGACATCAGTGTTTTATAAGTGGGTTAATATCATGCAAAAAAAGTACATGGTGAGACATAAGAATTTTTAATAATTGTGGGAACACAAATAAGTGAGATCAGCTTCAGACATATAACACGCCAAGAAAAATCAGCTTCTATCTGAAGTACTCTAGTACCATTAATGGCATCCATAATCCAAAAAGTCATCATTTTTATAATTATTATGGAGTAGGAACCACTAGGTAACAAATAAGGAATTTAAGATGAGCAAACATTGTTTCCCCCCAAAAAACAGTCATTCTTATATGAAAAGCAAACATGACTATGTTTTCTACCTAAATGCATAAACATTAGTTACAGGAGATGGTGTTTGAGTAGATTGTCATGTCTATTTCAGGATTAGCCTTGAAATTTGGATCGCAGAGAGCTTTTTATTAGGTGACTGCTAGCATCTCATTTCTTACACTCCCGACTGGCACCCTCTACCTCTATATCCACTGTGAGGTCTTCTTTAATTATTCTAGCTCATAGTTAGGGGTGTTTGAAACAAAATGATTATTTTTACATATGGAATGTGGGATTTCTCTCTCGTTGCAATCACTTTTGTAACTTATTCAATTCAAGTCTGATTCTAGTTTGATAATTTCATAGAGGAGATTAGTCTGCGCCCATGTCAGGGAGCAGTTGGGCAAGTAAGGTAAGAGGAGCAGGTGGTAGGCCCGCGGCCTCAAACGTTCAAAAATGCCCCAGAGAAACTGGCGGAATAGAAAAAATAATAAAAAACTTGCGGTCACTATTTCCCCAGAAATCCTCACTTGGCAAGCGTGATGAAACCAGTACATCAACACGCTGCACTCCCAACCACTCTCGTTGGTGGATATGGAGTCCGTGTGTTTCTGGACATCCAACAAACAGCCTTATGGGAAAAAATTTGTTGGGATGTGCACACTTTTTTCCCAACCATGGTGTACGTTGCACATCACTCCATGTCACGCGGTTGGCTGGACCTCAGTTTTGAAAACAAGGAGGCAGCAGATGAAGCTGCTGTGGTGCGTGTAGTGATTGACCTCCCCAAAGGGCAACAGGTCGTTGAAACCAAACACACCAGATGAACAAAATTAAACCAACTTTTCCTCACATTTGACTTTTTGCCTACTATGGTAAAACGTGCCATTTTGGAGCAACACCTGAAAGATGGTCTCACTGTTTACAGCAAAATACAATCTTTTGAGATGCAACGCTTTACGCTGATGCCACACCTGTGCATCAGCAAAGCCATCGCAGTTCTGACCCCAACTGAGGAGATTGCGAAGGACCTAACCCAGATCCCACACTCCACATATATCAATATTGAAGGGCATACCACCCACCCTTTCCAGGTAACCGTGGACAGCGCACCCCCCATCCTCACCCACTGTGACGCGTTTGGCCATAAGGCACACGCATGTCCCACCAAGGAGGGCATCACATTCCAAGAGCAGCCTTCAGCGGCCATGGCCAGCGGAGAGGTGCACTATGAACCAACTGCAAGCACCAAAGAGGCTTTCCCCTGGGGAGCACAAGGTTGCTACCTACTGGTAAAACCTATTTCCCTGGAAGAGCGGAAAAAGCCAAGCAGGCCTGCAGGGCTGCAGCCAAGGAAGCGGCCAAAGTCACCACTGCTATCCCACACTCCCAACGCCAGGAGGACATCGAAACCTTCATGGTGGAAGCAACTCAGGAATCCATGAACCAATCAGATTGGGAAGCCCATGCCAATTGGGCCACCCAATCTGAGGATCCAATGGGTGACTCGATCTCACCTGATCTTTGCAACCAAGCTCCAGTTGAAACTGACTTAGGTCCAACCTACCTGAAAAAGGAATTTTGACCCGCTTGTAGGTGCACCAAACTCATCCGCACTGCAAAAAATTTGTTTGACGTCGGGGAAACAAAAAGTGAAGGCAAAAGCCAACGTGAACCTTTCTGCTAAAATCAACAAAACTACTGATAGCATTGCTGCAAACACCCACGCTTCCATGAAGGCCCAGGGGGATCTAGAGGAGGCTAGTGGGCCTGGGTGCCCACCCCCTCGCACCTAAGGTGCAATGGGGGAAACCTTCACTTTAGGGATGTTGATTATTGCCAGACTCAAGGCCTTGGTGTCCCAGGCTAGGAAACTGAGTTTTTTACAAAAAAATACCTGTGGATATCCTGGCCATTCAGGAGTCCCACTGTCCACGAGGTTCTGAGGATGCTTGGAAAACCATGCTCCTCCCATCTCTATCCTTTTGGTCAGAGCACTGTGGGGTGCTAGTTTGGAAAAACAATTTTTTCAAATTTTTATCGTTGGAATCCTTCCTAAATGGCTGAGTCCTCATTGTCACTTTCTTGTAGGCTGATGTGGCACATTCTATTGTCAAAATCTATGCCCCAACCTGTGCATGAGAGTGTCAGGGATTCACTCGTCATTCAAATCCCTCAAGTTACCCCCAGACCCTTTTGTAGTCAGCAATATGAACTGTTGGCTAAAGACACTCATGGACCGTTGGCCTTCCTCCTCCCACGCCCCCCAGGGTCATGTAGTACTTTGCGTTCTAAAGGCCACCCTTGTGTTAATGGATGCGCTGCTGCAGTGAGCCCCACTGCTCAAAAACATGACGCGCCCCCACATCCACAACAGCCAATTTTGGTCCATGACCCGCATCGACCTTATCCTTACATCAGCGAAATTCCAACCTCACATTTCCCACTTCCAAACAACAAAAATCAAATTCTCCAACCACCGGCTGGTCTCGATAACCTACCACCTACCTGTCACAGTGGCTAAGGCCCCACATTGGTGCAAACTCCGCTCTCCCAAACTTGCGTCACCAGGATTTTCCACTTAGGTGGAATCAGCAACTTTGGCAAAAGAGTTTGTTACACCGTTTTGTGTGGACCCAATTTCCACATGGTCAACCTTCAAAGAGGATACCATCCGCCACTCTCGCCACCTCTCCTCCTGATGCTCACAAGCCACATCGGCCATCATTTCGCGCGCTCTGGAAGAGTTGGCACACCTGGAGTCCAACATCCCAGCTACAGGATACAGCCCTGCATGGGGCCAGAAGTGGGCGTAAGCAGCCGCCCACCTCAACGCGCTCAAAAGGCAACACAAACATCGGGTTTGTGTTCAGTACAGGGCCAAACGCATTACAGAGGGCGACAAGTGCACCACATTTTTTAAAAAATTTGCACCACGCCAGAATGTGGCCTGCACGAAGGTGCAAAGATAGGAAGATTCCATTGCAGATATGCCAGCCAAAGTGGCAATCAAAATACAAAATTAATACTCCTAGTTATACCAATCCAAGCCAATTCAGCTGGCTGAAGTGGCGGAATTTTTTGACCAAACCCACATCCACACCGTTTCCCAATACCCGGAAATAATGAATTTGATTACTCCAAACAAACTATGGACAGCCATCCGCGGTTCACCAAATTGGAAATGCCCAGGCCCAGATTGCATTCCATATGAATTCTAATAAAAGTACTTCAAATATATCCCCACAGCTGCTTGCCTCACTTAACCAGAGCTTTCTGGAAACGTGCCTCCTACCAGGAGGACAAGAGGCCTTCACCATCACACTCTTCAAGGAAGAGACAAGCTAGACTTAGCTGACTGGCGTCCCATTTCTTTAACTAACACGGATACAAAAATTTTAACAAAAATCATGGCTAACCATTTAGGGATTGTAGCATTGGTCACCATCTCCCCAGAGCAATTTGGTCATACCCAGAAGGTCGATTTGGGACAGCGTGCACTCTGTGGCAAACGCATGCCAGTCCACAGCCTCTGGGGCACTTGTATTCTTGGACCAACAGAAGGCTTATGATAGAGTAAATTGAGAATACCTCAGGGCCTGCCTTCATCAATTCTGCTTACCCCCTCGCTTCATCAGTTGGGTAATGCTACTCACGGAATCTGCAACAATGGCAGTGCGTGGCCCTGGATTCCTAACGGATGTAGTCCACCCTCAAAGGGGCTTGCGACAAGGGGACCCCCTTAGCCCACTCTTAAATAAAACTTCAGCCTTGACCCACTACTTCGAAACGCGAATGCCCAACTCACTGGGGTCCATGTGCTAGGCCAAGCCCCAGTCAAGATAATGGCGTTCGCAGATGATTGTGTGGTGGGGGTGTCTAATAATCAAGATGCACGTGCGCTTGAAGCTCTCATCCAGGAGTATTCCCAGGTAAGTAATGCTGCACTGAACGCTTCCAAAACCAAAATCATCTTCCTTGGTCGATATCAAACCTGCTGGGCCCCCGCAACCAGTGCCCAACCCGTCCCATCTGCTCGCACACGTGCTCGCCCTCCCAGCTCACCCCACACCACCCCACTGGTGCTCCCTTTGTGCCTCGTCCTACCATAGGGCCGGTCCGCCATCTGGGTGTGTAGGTGGAGGCAGGCGGGTACGCATCAGCAGTAATGGAAAGTTGTATTCTAGACAACGTGACAAAGCGCATCGCCTCATTCAGAGCCCACCCTACTTCTCTTACTGGCAGGGTTGTTTTAGCCAACTCTATACTCCTCTCCAAAGTCTGGTTTGGAGCCCACGCCATCCCCTTCTCCTCAAGCTTTTTCATATCCTTGTATGCCCTTCTGCAAGGATGGCTTTGGTCAGGCCGCCCACTGCCAGTATGGCTAGAGGTCATGTTTGGCCCTCATCATCATGGTGGCATTGGCCTGCTTGACTTCAAGGCCCATGCTGCCAAGATCCTGGGCACCTGGATTGCAGATGTCACCGCCCCTTACGCTCCCCTCTCAACACTGGTCCCACGTGGCCCGCTCCAGCTTCTCCCGCATCATGGGCTTAACAACCCATTGAACCCTCATTCCTTGATGAAAGACCTGGCTTCACACCCATTGGCCACAGGTCCTCACGGGACTAAAACCCACTACAAACAAATCCTCCTCTCCATGCGGAGCGCTGAGTGGAGAATTCGTATTAGTGGACACACAGCCCAGAGAGGCCGCCTCTCTCCTCAGTTCACACAAGAGGTACAGGGGCTACCCATCCAAAATGGCGTGATCCTCACATGGCCCCATGTCCTATCCAGAATGGACTACCTGGACATGATGGACATCCCTTATTCCACTGAGACCCAAAAGACTATCTGGAAATACGCACACCATCCTCTGTTGCAGCCTCAAATCCAGTCCCATGTGTGGCGCTGCCTGAGGCGATTGTATTGTACGGCCGAGCACTCTAACGCTTTACACTCATCCTGCGTCATGTGTGGCCAGTATGGAACGCTGTTCCACCGCCTGGAGAAGTGTCCTACCTCTAAAGTGATATGGCGCGAAGTTCAACGTCTGCTTGGCCAGGATCAAAAACATCCCTTCAGTCTGTCAAGAGATATGTTTGCTTTATCAACGACCTCCCCCTTCCACCCTCCCTCCATGCTCTGGTGGTTGCAATCACCATGTGGACTATCCACACGATTGTCTTGGATGCCATCGCAGGCTCCACCACCACCCTCCCAGAAGCTGTCCACAGATTCTGGTCTTATTTGGTGGACCACTTTCAGGTGTGGATGTTTGGATAGCTCCCACCGCGCCGCTGACAGCTGGTCTCCTCCTGGTTCCCAGTTTGGTTCATCAAATCAGACCCTTTCCTCCACATGTGTTCAATAGTGGCTACGGCCCCTTCACACGTTCCCTCCCCTCCCCATAGTGGCGTCCCCGCTGGCAACAAGAGATAGCATCACTTCTCTGGGGTGCCTTCCCTGTTACTAAGTTTTGTTTCTTTCAGGTCAAATTTGGAAGTGTCCATCCCATGGTCGGCCTTCCTCCCCAATAAATTCAAATACATATGGCACGTGGAAACTTGATTATAGGTGAGTATTTAAAAGGAAAATTATGTGTTAAATTCCTGAGGGCCTCCACCAAATTGTGCAATCAGCTTATCGTTTCTCTAGACTTAAATACAAGGTTCTAGTGGATCTCAGAGCTGTTACTAAATTAAGTGGTCAAAGAAGGTAAAGAAGCTAAGTTAAGCCGACTACTTTACAGGATCAAAAAAGTTTTGGTATCTATAGGGAGAGTCAGGATGTGTCTAAGAAGACCTCCATAGTTCCTCATGATAGGATTTCCAAGTCATTCCAGATTTTCTACCCAGTTTAGGGCCTTTGTTTTCTGTTGAAAATGACCTTGTGACCACAATGATTGGAGTTGTCTTCTTTGTGGCGGGGGAAGCTGAGTGGCCAATCCATATGGCGTCTCAGTTTGTTATTTTACGCGTGACAAACATGATCAAGTTCCTTAGTGCACCTTTTGTAGTAGTTCTAAATGAGAGGCTTGATAGTTGGCTCATCAATGTTTAATTTGGGAGCAGGAATCTCAATTTGTTCATTAATTTAAATCTTGACAATTCCCTCTTAAGATCCTATCAGAGGGATCTCTCTTTGCTCGGCATATCTTTCTGAGCAAATTTTCTCAGTAAATTAAAAGCAAACACTTAATTGCACACCGAAGTCTTGCCTCAATGTTTTTGGATCCCCACCAACTGTCCCAGTGTGGGGCAGTGGCGAAACTCCCCCTATATCTTCTGTCCAACAGGAAAACGCGCTCGAACTGGCTCTCCCAGTCATTTCAAACCCTTGAGATGATTTGTTCCTTCCAAGGATCTCAATGCCCATCTCATCCCAAACCTATGTGGTGCCCCACTGCCCCCTGGTGCACCCCCAAAGCAACATGCATTTCAGCCTTAAGGTCAAATATGGGAAATTCTTCCCCTATGACAACCAAGCCATTATCAAAATGGCTCAGGCGGTGATGACACCAGCCTGTTTTATAGACTTCCACCCTATAAGGGGTACTTTGATCTCAGATTCCCTGTAAAGCCAATGCAGCCACTGCAGCAATGGTGCCACTAATTTTTAATATTATTCCTCTTCCAACAACTTGGACCTGGCTCCCAACGAACACCACCTTAGTGGTCAAGTTTGCTGGTTTTCCCACCCACCTCCCCCTGAAGTGCTCCACCAAGAGCTGATGGAAGGTTTGGCAACCTATGGCGCCAACCCCATCTTACAAATTGTAGTCCCAAATGGGGCCACATGCCTCGCTCGGCCTTAGGTGTATGCCACAATCAGCCTTGAATTTATGAAAATTTCTTTGGCAATTTACCCCCTCATGCCACCATCCCATCTGCCCTGACCATCCGTTCTGGGCCCACGTTGAGGGCGGATGGACGACTTATCCATCCTGTTTTGAGTTAGCCCACTTGAAATATAAATTCCATACTCAGAAACTTCCGCTGACGCCAAAGCTTGCCCAACGCCCACTAATCCGCTGCCCATCCCACGCCAACTCTGACATGGGGTACAATCTACCCTCCCATCCTTCAATGACTGATGCTGCAGCTGCACCTACAGCCACCATTCAGCATCCACCTTGCTCCAGGGCCACGCATGATTCTTCCAATCAAGTGCAGGATTGGACCTTGGTTCAATCCCAGGCAAAATCCAAAAATCCAACCAATCCTCAACCATACGCCGATTCCCCAATCCAAATTTAACCAAAACCCATGAGAGTATCTGGATGAAATTGATGAATCAGGTAACGTCATTGAAGAACTGTCGCTGCAAGTTGAACAACTTTGTAATGCAGAATGGGAAGCAAAATTCCCACCTCAGAAATATATCCTGCAACCTAACGCCAAACCGTTCTACAGCGACCTTCAGCTTGCAGTAGAAGAAGCTTCCACACCGGATTGCCATTCACTCCACAAAGCCACCACCAAATCAGTGGCTATGCTCACAGGAGTATTCCACCTCCTGTTATACCCAAGGATCTCACTGCACAAAGCAAGATCAACATGAAAACTTTACACAAAAACGTCACTGAAGCCATCCAGAACTAGGTAACAGTAGCACGGAACCCAAAAAGCAAAAATAACCCAAACCAACATTTCCACATTCGTTAAATTCCCAGACGCCCACCTCAAAGCTGAAGACGCTTTGGCCAAACACATCGTTGACATTATGATGGCTAACAACTAATCGGAAGTTCCAGTCATCAGAGATATTGAGCCCCATACCACCAATGCCCCCCACCCCTACTCTCTGCCTTAACATGCACCCTACTCTGGAATGAGATGGATGCAGCTGAAGAAGAGCCCCCGATCCCCCTCCCCATCCACCATGGAGGGATACCGGTATTTGCTACCCACCTGATTGGATTTGTGTTAGGTATGATTCAAGCGATCCATCCATTTTGGGCGTTTTGTTTGAATTGTTAGTTTTTATTATGATTTTAGTTTTTGTTTGGTAATGTCCATCCCCTGGTCAGCTTACCTCAGTTAAATAAGATCCTATCAGAGGGGAACATATGGGTATAGGAATTGGCAATGAAATTACTTGACCACTGTTCTTGGGTAACTTTAGCAATGAAGTACTCATTATTGACCATATGTATGATGCAGTAGGGCCCTGACCTGAGGTTGTCAAGCTTGTTATGTTGACCCCCAGGTCAATGGTGATAGAATAGGACCGGGTATCCTTGCTGGAAAATTTGTAAGGAGTTCAGCTAGCGTTAAAAAGGGGAATCTCTTTAATGGTAGTTGACATGTTTCCCTTAGTTGCAAGGACTTGAAGTCGGATAATTTCATTTGCTTGAGCTTTTAAAAAGTATAGAATTCATGGACACTAAAAATTCCAAAAATTGGTTACATTATACTTGTCAGCCAAGAAGTACACCCATATAGGGCTTCAAAATGAGACGTCTTGTTTTTGCAATGATACATATTTAATAAGCTAATAAAGCTCTGGGAAGATAGTAGTCTCAGCGCATAGGATTAAAGGTGGCCATCTTCCAAAAAAAGAAACAAGACCCGTTAGTAGTTTCTACCATACCATTGGTAGATAGGTTATATGTGGAGGTAAACTTTGATTAACTCCAAATTAGTGAAGTCAATTCTTGGGCTAAATGAGTGATAAAGTTGGTCCATCGTCTGTAAGTTAAGTTTATGGGAATTCATGATGAGTGAATGGATTGATTAAAAAAAACATACCCTTTGAAGTGGCAGGTGAAACAAAAATTGCCTCAACCCATTTAGTCAAGTGGTCTATGGCTAATAGGATATACTTCTGCTATTGTAAGCTGATAAGCAAGGGGCCCATCAAATCTATATTGACAATAATAAAGGGACACAATGGAACACACTTGATGCTTATACCAAGTGCTTTCATGATCTTAAGTGTGATAAGTTAAACAGGCCTATAAAAAATCTCGGATGTTCTAAACCATACAATCACATTAGTAGTCACAGATTTGGCTAATAAGAACTAAACTGGGATCCCAGTTGGGGTGCATGAGCACCCAGTGGAGGGCCCAGAATGCCATAGTCATAGCGGACTGAGTGACTAGTAAGAGTGGACTTCTATTGGAGATGTCAGGAAAGTAAAAGTTCAGTAATGTACTGAAGGCCCCCAAGTCAAAGCAGATAGTTGCAATGGGGGCAACTGAAAGTCTTGTGGGGGCAACCTCCAAGGGCAGGAGAGGCAGGGATAATGATAACTCCTCCAGGGTTTGCAATTGCTGGCCTTCAGATCTGAGTAGGGGGCTTGCGCACCAGTGAGGGATGGCACAGGGGCCACTGCGTGGTTGGAAGTGAGAGCGGAGGTAGAATGTGACCCATGAGAGGAGTTGGGACTGAGCTTTCCCTGGATGGGGCACTCCAGGTCCCACAGGTAGGCCGAGCCATCAACGGCTAAGGTGGTTGTGGATCCCAAGTCCAATAGTGGTGGGGCGGGGCCGCTCAGGTGCTGCTCTATACAGGGAGCAGTTTTGGAGAACTCAGCAACCAAATGGATGGGAGGGTTCCCATTAAATGGATGCGGGGTAATAAACAAAACAGTGGGTTTGTTGTCAGGGGCGAGGCAGATTATTGCATTTATGATCCGCTGCCACGTGGCAGGGTTGAGTTACCAGATTATCCAGTTGGCAAACATCAGTATGAGAACTTGGGTGATGGCATGCTTTTTCAGATCATTTGGTGGAATTTTAGAAAATAATAAGGCTGATGGAGGCCACAGCAAGCTGAACGGGAAATTCAGTTTTTATCCAACATAAAGCACAGAAGATAAGAGAATGAACCAACAACTGTCCCTGGGCAGGGCAGTTGCATTAAGTACTGGGTATATGCACGGGGAAGGCATCATGGGATTGGCATTTGGGGTTTGGTGATGGGATTTGGTTGGCTGGTTGGAGGGGGTAGGGTAATGCTTAAGATTTTGTCAAAAGTTGAGAAAACTTTTGCAAATTTTTCTGCATTCCTGGGGCCAAACCAAGTCAACACTACCAATCCAGGTCCTGGTCATCCGAGTCAGCCTGTTCACATGTTTTGGTTTTCCAGATTCATCCCAGGAGGAAGGGTACCTTGGATCAAATTGTTTGCAACTTGTACTGAACCCTCAATTAGACTAATTGTGTGATCCATACTTCCTGGATCTGTTTTGGAGCATTGGGTAAATTGATCCAAGTCATTTGGCACCTGGTTTGTGATCCAAGTTGCACCCTGATCTGATTTCCATTTCCATCCAGTCTGGACCAGCTATCCCAGGCTAGAATTTGCAGGCCAGGTTCCGATGTTGGAAAATGCTGTTTCCCTAAAATTTTGACATAGTTTGCCTGGGGAGTGGGGGGTCCCAGGGGCCTGTCCATGCCCTCTGGTGTGCGCAATCTCCCTGAAGACTCCTTCTATCAAACTTACTAGGGTTGAGGAGGGGGAAGAGGTGGAAATGTGGTATTCTTGGGGGGAAGGGCAGTCACCCAGCGCTCATCTATCACATGGACTAGGTCGCTCAGCTGTGATAGAGGGTCCGCTGGAGCCTTAGACCCCTTTTTGTCTAGAAGGGGTGTTGATCCCTATCCAATTGCAGGGGCTGGTCCTCAGGACTTACACTAACTGCGTCCTTTAACCACTTGTGAGTCTTCTTCACTGCTATATGTCCTGGCAGTTTAATGTTCTTTAAGAATGATATTAGTACAGGAAGAAGGACATATGTAGGAGCCACTTCACTATAACTTTCTGTATAGTATTTCTTCATTTTTCTGGGTATCTTTAGTCATTTTCTCTAACTAAGCTTGAGTCTAAGAGTTTATATTTCCCACCTTTCAGCCCATATTATTAAATGGTACAGACAGTCCTCTTAAGGGCTAAGATGGCTAGCACATGCATACTTAAAATCTCATTGGCATTTTGATGATATTCCAATTCGTTTGAAAAATGTAAAAGTTGCTAGTTTGCAATCTTAACGCCCATCTCACAGGCCACCCTTCAGAGTCCTTCATTTGTTGTAACCACCAGAATGAGGCATGATGGTTATAATGGTAAAATGGTTCCATATAAGTATGGATGAAAGCGTTAATTGCAATAAAACCGTGATAAAACTAAGTTTGGTAACACTGTAGTTTCATTTGGCCTTACTCAAGGATTTTCTGTGCATGCCTTTAGGTGGGCGGCTTTGTTCTCAACATGTTGCGCTAGAATAGCCTCTACTACCAATCACTGACATCAGTGAACAAAAGGGATGGATGATTGAACTGTGGATGAATTGGAATGGGTTTAGCACAAAAGCCGGTCATAATATTAAAAGTCTGTTGCAGCTCTGGCCGCCCTTTGAAACGGACATTTTCCTGTAGGAGATAGATAAGGTTTTTGACTAGGTCCGCATACTGAGGATAAATTGGCAATAGTAACCCACCATGACTAAGAATAGTTGAATTTCCCAAAGCTTTGTGGGCCTGACATTCTCTCAATGATTGCAAATTTGTCAGGAATGGGTGGATTTCACGCTTGGAGACTTCATGCCTAAAGAATTTCAATTTAGATTGCAAAAGAACACTTTGAGGTCTTGAGATTAATGAGAGCTTTTTAGAAAAAATTTGAAGGATCCTTGGAGGTGCTCCAGATGGCCTTTAGAGTTTCTTAAAGATATGGTGATGTCATCAAGATAGATGAGGACACAGGACAATTTCAAATCTTCCAGGACCTCATCCATTGAGCATTGAGATGTGACGGGCGCATCACAAAGGCCTTAGATATCCTGGCTGGCTCAAATAGTCCCTTGTTAGCTATGAGCGCATACTTTGATTGATACTTGGGTGCTAGACCTACTTTCCATTGTCCAATGGCCAGACTCATTGCAGAAAATCTTTATAGACTTGAAAAGAAAATGAAGAGAGTCATTGATTCAAGGCTGTGGGTGGCCATACTTTTTTAGTAATAGAGTTGAGCCTTCAGTAGTCCATCACCACCTTATGCTACCATCTAATTACTGAATTATTATAGTGGAAAGGCCCAGGGGCTATGGTAAGGCACCACAATTTAGCTTCTAATAACTTCTTGAGCATAAGTTAGGATTTTTCCCACATACCCAGCTTCATCAATTATAATTAATCTTCTGGTCCACTAGGGATTCACCCCACTAGTGGATGTTGTAATTATCAATTTGTACATATAAAAACTATTGTTTGGAGAAATAATTTTCTATAAATATTTATTGATCCACCAGATTATGATCCGCTGGATTGATGAGTGATTCATTAAGGATGATCACCAACAATATACAATAGGTTAGGGGGTCAATTTCATTATGAATACGTTAATTGACTTGTAGGATTTGATCAGGCTTAGTTGCCAATTGACTAAGGAGATTTTGAGTTGCTGGAGAGTAATTCCGCCTGCCTTAGAGCAATTTTTGAGTTAACCTTATCTGTATCGCAATCTGCAGTTTATGGGCAAGAGTTTCATTACTTAAGCAGTTTGTTACCAGATAAGGCTAAATTCAAAGGGAGTTAGTGAAGACATTAAGTCATGTTCTTCATTTCAACTCAGTTGAGGTTACGGCTGAGTAAGGAGAGAACCAAATGAATTTAATGAGGAATATTTATATTTTGCTCAAACTTGGAGGGTTAATTCGTTGGTGAAAGCCACCATTCCCAAAATAGGGTGCCATAACAAATAGTTGTGCACCAAATTCCATATAAATTCCCTTAACTCTTTATGATAAGGGAGATCATTTTGAGTATACAATTATTAATAAAGTTTTATGATCTTGACTGTTTTGCTCTTGTGATAAAAGTTATAAAGAAAACAAGATCCTCTGTCTATATCTCAGTTAATCTATGAGAACTCTGTATGACTAGAAGGAAGAAGAACCTCTGAATAAATCCTTGGTCTTAGCTCTACCAGAAAAAAATTAGGGAGAAGTCTATATGATTTAGAAAAAGTCAATATTAGGACAAGCACCAGGTTGGCGTTGATCCTAATCACTATCTTGGCTATCAGCTCAACTAAAATAGTAGTTAATACTACTATTTCCTTAGACCACCTAGTGCTAAAAGATACTACTATTTCCCACTATAACATATTATCAACAAGTAAAATAACGCACATACAAGGAACCTATGCAGTTGAATAAGCGAGCTGAATTGAATACTATTCAAAATGAGAGAATAAATCCTGAATTTCACTAATTGGAACTCAATCAAAGTTAAACTCCCCAAGTTCTAACAGCATAACAGCCACCTGAGCTTCTTTGAAATTGCACTTCCTATAGGGGCGGGATCAGATAGGTTTAGCATCTCCATACTCATCATGATGGAGGATTCCATTCATTTTTCTGAAGTAATAGGTGAAGGTTGAGAAACTGTCAGATTACTCTTTTAGTAACTGCGTAACATGGCTCTACTGTGCACTGTTAGCTTGAGCCCAATAGAGGCATCTATCAAGGCTGCCAAATGAAGATTTTTCACAAATTACCTTATAATCTTAATCTCACACACATTTTCATTCATATCTACAGACAGTAAGCAAACATAAGTGGCTATAAGTATTGGGACTTATGTTCCTAGATTTATTGGTTAGGTTGCCATCAACACAAAGATGGATGCAGCATAAGTGGGATCGAAAATCCTAAGGCAGGTCATGACTTCCTTGAAGGATGTTTTTCCACGCCTTGTATCTCTTATAAGTGTCTTGGAGGGATACTAGCATGTAACCTGGTGTCAACTATGTTCTGAGACTTGGGCGGTATAGTAGTAAATTTTGGGAATTAGATGAACATGCCCTCCTGTTCATCTACATGATGGGGTATAAGCACCCAAGAGCCCCTCACGTGGTATTTTATCCTATCAATCCAATTTTATTTTTAAAGGGGCAGTTCTGAGCTCTGATCTCTAACTTGGCATCTTAAGATAGGTCTCAAATACCAGTGGGACCTTACGTCCCAATAGAATAAGAACCCACCATCATAGTGTATGACTGAATAGTAGTCGAAGAGAAACTGGGTTCCAGGGGAGGTTACAACTTGTGTCATTTAGGGCGACCGCTGAGGCATTAAGAGACAGTTGTCCAAACCGGATGATTAACAATAAGTAGGCCCAAATGACCTAGTACATTATGGTCACACAGTACCATAATCCATGTGTTGGGTAAACCAGGAGCTATATTGATACGTTTCATCAATTTTGACAAGATGACAATTATGCGGAGCCACTAAAAGGTGCGTGAACTGGAACCTTAGGAGCTCAAAAGATAGATTTTTTTACAAAGCTACTTATTTAGGGGGAAAATATTAGCATAGAAAACACACCATAAGAGAAGTAAGCAGTATCAGGTTCTTTTTTATTTACTAGTTCCAATTTTTCCCCTTCTAGGTACAGCATTATTGTACTTGGCATGTGGTGTCAAGAGTTCTTATGGCGGTACAAGAATTTTTATCATAGAGCACCTCATCAGTCATATTAACTTCCCTATTTTCATCTCTTTAGCAAGTCTCTTCCGACAGATCTTGGCAAATTAGAGGTTTTTTTAATAATTACATTGAGGTTTTGGATTCTTCTGGTTCTCATAAACGTATATTTGAGGCTAACCAGGGAGGCTGAAGCAGAGGACTTTGAACTTAAGTTGGATGCAGGAATCTCAATAAGGGCCTTTTTAGATTTATAAGCTAAAAACCAAGAAACTCTTTTGCCAATCATATGTAGTTGTACCTCAGGATAAGATCTCAGGAAGGGATCACAGAGGTTATAGCATCGTCCAGCATGATTTGGTTAGTTGTAAAAAGGGCTGTGCTTGGGCATAGAACTGGCTGGCAAACTCAACAAACTTTCTCCTTTGTTAGATAGATAAGCATGAACGCCTGCTTCTAATTTGCTACATTATGGTTACTAGTAAGCTCCTGAATTATGACAGTATGGACTTTTTCCCAAGTTTGGCAATCTCTTGGATGAGGAGGCATAACCTCATGAGACGTATTATTCAAAAGGGAGTGACATATATCACTTTCTTATGGTCTTGGCTTTCTCCACAAAATTTTCATAAGCATAAAGAATATTAGGCGATGCTTTACTGGACTGGATTATATCGTTCCTTAAAGCTAACTTTAAAGTTATTTAAAGATAATTTTTGAGAGAGTATTGACAGCAGGTTCAGGTAAAGGGTTGGAGATAATAGTTTCTGCGTAGTCTTAAGTGGCCTGATAAACCAATAGTTAACGCAATCCTTCCATGTTTTCTTTAACTTCGTCCCATTGGTTGTTTAAACAACGGAAGAGGCCTTGAGGATATCTTGTTCCTTCAAATCTTATATTTTGTCACCTTGGAAACAGAAGTTGGCTTTCACAACTGCATAAAAGGGTCCCAAAACCACACTAAGATTGCTCAAGATAAGAAATATGATTGTCAGTGAGCTTAGCAAATGCAAATGAAAATTTCCATCTAATTTGACATGGCATTAGCAGAATTCTTCAACCAAGTAGACCTCATTAAAAAACATTTCAAAATCGGACTACATTTCTTATCTATGATCTCGTAGGAATTTTAGTGCAATTGGGATGTCTTGTTTAAATTTTTTGGGATTTTTGGGAGTTGGCACCAAAGAACTAGATGGTCCATGGTGTCCGAGGGAGCCTCAAGTCTTCTGGCCTCTCAGTCCCAGGGATGCTATCTTCAAGGCTATTTCTTGGTAATGGTGTTGTAGCAACTGGATATGGGCCTCAAATTAGTTAAGTTGTTAACTCTGGAAGGATTTGAGGATTAGAATACTTTGACAAAGCTAGGCTTCAAAGTTTACTGAAAACCAAATATTCAGTACAAAAATATAGCTTCAAACTTCATATTATAATTAGCAAGTTTTCACTGTGGACTCCCTGTTAAAGCAGACAAATGATAGGCTGTGTTGTAAAAATTAAAAAACTTAAATGCAGGGTTTTGGTAAGTCCAACTGTTGAGCTAAAACATGCTGATGTAAACTGGCCACTTGTAGGATGTGGTGTATGGCCAGATAAAATTTTTTTGAGATATAATTCATCTCCCTAGGACAAGTTCTTCTGGTGGCAGTAGAGCCAAAATATATAGGTCTCACATTGTAGTAGGCATGGATGTGGCTTGGGAACAATGTAACAGCCTCTCATAGAGTATATACCATTCAGTAATTGCTATATAATTTCACTGATATTATCAAGCTAAAGTTGATACTAACCGATCAACTTGGAGTAGGTTGAACTCAAAAGTGTCCTTAACTTTAAACTTTCAGTTTGCAACGGAGTTACTTCAAATAGAGATTTCTCTCTGCTTGGCATAACTTCCCAAGCAGATTAATTTCAGTAAATTAAAAATAAAACACTTAATTGCACACTGAAGGCTTGCTCCAATGTCATCAGATCCCCCACTGACTGTCCCAGCGTGGGGCAGCGGCAAAACTCCCCCTCCACTTTCCATCTGACAGGAAAATGCGCTCGGACTGGCTCGCCCAGTCATTCTAAACCCTTGGGATGATTTGTTAATCCCAAGGGTCTTGATACCCATCTCATCCCAAACCTAAGTGGTGCCCCGCTGCCCCCTGGTGCTCCCCTGGAGCAACATGCGATTTTGACCTTAGGGTCGAATATGGAAATTCTTCCCCTACAATGACCAAGCCACTATCAAAATGGCTCAGGCGGTGATGACACCAGCCTGTTTTATAGACTTCCGCCCCTATAAGGGGTACTTTGGTCTTGGCTTCACCCTGTGAAGCTGATGCAGCCACTGCAGCAGCGGTGCCATTAATTTTTAATAATATTCCCCTCCCAACAACTCAGACCCAGCTCCCAACAGACGCCACCTTGGTGGTCCAGTTCGCTGGTTTTCCCACCCACCTCCCCCTGAAGTGCTCCACCAGGAGCTTATGGAAGGTTTGGCAGCCTACGGCGCCAACCCCATCTTGCAATTTGTGGTCCCAAATGGGGCCACACGCCTCGCTGGGCCTCAGGCATATGCCACAATCAGCCCTGAATTTATAAAACTTTCTCTAGCAATTCCCCCTTGTGCTATCAACCCATCTGCCACCGACCATCCATTCTAGGCCCGCGTTGAGGGCGGATGGACGATTTGCCCATCTTGTTTTGAGTTGGACCACTCAAAATGTAAATGCCCATACTCGAAAACTTCTACTGATGCTAAAAGTTTGCCCAATGGCCACAATCCACCGCCCACCCTTCGCCAACTCCAACATGAGGTTCAATCCTACCTTCCCCTCCTCCAATGTCTGATGCTGCAGCTGCACCTGCAGCCACCAATCAGCACCCACCTTTCCCCAATGCCACAAATAATTTATTAAACTAAACATTGGTTTGAATCCAAGTTTGATCCCATGCATCTGCAAACAAATTGAACAAAACTCAACTGTATGCTGATTCCCAATCCAATTTAACCAAAATCCATGGGAATTATTGGATGAAATCGACGAATCAGGTAACATCATTGGAGAACTGACGCTGCAACTCAAGCGGCTCTGTAACGCAGAATGGGATGCAAAATTCCCACCTCAGAAATATGTCCCACAACCTAACGCCAAACTGTTCTACAATGACCACAAGCTTGCAGTAGAAGCAGCCACCACACCAGATTGCCATCCGCTTTACAAAGCAGACGCCAAATCTGTGGCTGTGCTTGCAGGAGGAATTCCACCTCCCATCATCCCCATAAATCTTACTCCACAAAGTAAGATCAACATGAAAACTTAACACAAAAACGTCATTGAAGCCATCCAGAACGTGGTAACAGTAGCACGGAATCTGAAAGCAAAAATAACCTGAACCAACATTGCCACATTCATTAAATTACCAGACGTCTGACTCAAAGCTGAAGATGCTTTGGGCAAATATATTGTTGGTATGATGATGGCTGGCAACTATTCGGAAGTTCCAGTCATCAAGGATATTGAACCCCATGCCGCTGATGCCCCCACACCCTTACTATCTGCTTTAACACGCACCCTACTCTGGAATGAGATGGATGCAGCTGAAGATGAGCCCCCCAATCCCCCTCCCTGTCCACCATGGAGGGATAGCAGTATTTGCTGCCCACCTGGTTGGGTATTTTGTTAGGTATGATTTAATTGATCTATCCATCTTGGGAGTTTCGTTTGAATCATTATTTTTATTTTATTATGATTTTAGTCCTAGTTAGGTAATATCTGTCCCCTGGTTGGCTTACCTCAGTTAAATAAATACTTCAGGTAGAGAAATTATAATCCTTTTCTTTACACTTATCAAACAATTAATGACTGATACTCTTGGTTGAATACTTTTCTCTATTTCTCATGATAGACTTAACAACTGTAAAGCTCATAAGGTCCAGTAGAGAGCACCACTTATGTTTAATTAATAGTCTCTTAGACTTTAAGATGAGGTTCTAATACCAATAAAAGCTGGATTTTTTTATAGCGGTTAAAAAGTTGAAAATGTGGTCAAAATGACTACTTTATTGAATTAGAAAAAAGGCGGATATTTATAAGGTGATTCAAGGCACATCGCTAAAATGACTTTCATGGTTCCTTACAATCAGGATCTTCCAAGTCATTCCAGATTAACTGCCCAGTTGATGACCTCGTTTATTCGTCAGCATTACCTTGTGACTTCATTGATCAGAGTTATCCTTTTTATGGTGCGGAAAGCTGAGGGTTCAATCCAGAAGGCGTTCCATACAGTCCTATATGCGTGATGATTACTTATTAAATTTCCAAGCACATCTTTGATGACAGGTTTCAATTGAGAGGCTAATAGTTGACTCATCAATGTTTGATTTGTGAGAAGGATTTTCAATTCATTCATCATCTCAAAGCCTGACAGTGGAAATAACAATAAAACTAAGAAGGTGGTCACCATCATCACTAAGGCAAGAGGCTGTGGCCCTCCGTAGGCTAGGCGTTATTGTAGCAGCACAAAATAATTGACAAGCTAAGTTAGCAACTTGATATAGGTAATATTTGGTTCTGATAAAAATAATATAAAATCATAATCAACCTACTATTGGTAGGATATTGCGTTTATATACCAGATAGGGAGGGTGGATGACAATGTTTATTATTTAGAAATTTTAAACAGTTGAGGTTCAGTTTTTATACCTTTCTTTTGCTTTGATTGACCATTGAAGCCAAATTTTAAGTTTTAAAAATACAAAAAAAACAAGCCACTTAAATTGAGCGATATAAATCAGATTGTCAATGCCAATGATGCCTGCTGCCCTAGCTTGGGGTGGTGATGAGCTGCCTTCTGGCATCCTTTGCCATCATCAAAGCGCATCTGGTCTGGCTTTGCTAACCTTCCCAATGCCACTGGGCGTTATGTCCCACCTCAGGACGTAGCCACCATCTCACAAGCTTGCAGGAGGAGCTCTGGAGCCCTTTGGTGCTCCCTCAGAGCAAACTGCATTTTGGCCTCCAGGTCAAATATGAAATGTTTTCACATACTTGAGCGCTGCCATCATCAAGATGGCCACAGTATTTTTCAAAACTGCTGTATATATCAATTTTTGCCCTTTTAAAGGCTATTTTGACCTCAGATTTTGATCTGAGTCCAATGCAGCAGCAGCATCTAAGCTGCCAATCATTTATGAAAATATCCCTATCCCCACTGTTCACTTGGAGCTCCAGATGAGGCCACTCTGGTGGTCCAGTCTTCCAGGTTGCCATCATTTTTCTCCCCTAAATGCCTTTGCCACAAACTGCTGGTCATTTTGGCTATTTACCACGCAGACCATGTCTTACAATTTATGGTACCCAATGGGGCAGGTCAGTTGGCAGGGCCTCATGCCTTTGTGACAATCTTACATTTCCATCAAAACAGCCACATCAATTTTTATTCCCACACTGTGATCAGATCCACACCTGATCACCCTTATTGGGTGCATGTCAAAAAGGCTGTGCCATATGCCCCTTGTGCTTCAAATTAGATCATTTGAAGCACAAGGGCCCCATGGCTTCTGCCTCCACTGCTTCCACCGCTCATCCTTATGGCATCAGGCCTGCTGCTGCCTCGCCCAGATTTTTCAAGTGGGGTGCGGTCCTCCCGCCCCTAACTTTAGCTAATTTTGGTGTTGCTTCCAAAGCAGCAGCCAGTCAAAATTTAATTTTTTTAAAAAATTGTCGAAATTATGGAATCCTGAGCTGCTGGCTGAGACAGTTTTGGCTGAGCTGTCATGGTCAACTGTTCGCAGCCAATCAGGATCAGCCACTGCACTGACTCCAGTGGCTGGCCTGGCATTATATAATTTAAATCCATTTGAAGAGCTTTAATGAATTAATGATACATATCAGCCTTATAATTTTAAGCCCAATTTCGCCTTGGAGAAATTTTTTGTAAATCCTCCTGTTTCACATCCCCACTATTTTGATCTAAAAATGGTTTTCCTATTTATATATAAATATAAACAAAAATGGTGGTAGAAGCAGCAGCTGCTCCGGCCAACACCCTCCTCCACCAACATATCCATGGGGCGATGAAACCCCTTGTGAAGATATTACCATCCAAAATTTCCCCCATAATTTTGACAAGGATGCAAAGTATGAAATTGAGGAGCTTGCTTTTGGAGAGAGTCGCACTTGCATTGACATGGCAAAAACTTATCTGTTTGACCCCAATTATCCCCAGCCCTACCAGCGCATCCAGTCTTTCACTTGTGTGCCTGCTATCATCACTTTTACTGAGCATCAACTTGCTCAATATGTTGAGGCAATGGACATTGATGGCCTCATTAATGAAGAAAACCCAAAATTATACCTCTTTAAGCCACATATTACTGATGCTCCAACCTATGTTGTCCGCCATGGTCTGCCAGCTAAAGTGGGCGCCATACAAAAGTTTTAATAAAGCTTCCTCACCTTCTGATATGGCTTCCTAGGATGTTGGCTGAAGTGCCAAATTAGTAATTTTTTTTATTTCTAATAATCCCTTTGTTTAGCCCATTTGCAAATAAAGATGCGTAACAGCTCCCCCTTTTGGGTGGGGCACCACTAGTGCTAAAAAAGATTGTGTTATTGCTGGAGGGCTGATATTGGGGATTCTAATGGGGAGAACTATACAGATCAAATCAGACCTGTAAATTTCAAAAATTACTAAGACGTCTATCTTGTCTCATATATGACTCAAACAACAACAGCTCTACTTTGAGAAAACTTACTCATTCTTAATAGTAGCCAACTTCCTCATTTACATACAGGAGTACATATCTTAGTTTAGTGAATTCTTTGCCAATAATTTATGTTATGTTCATCTAATAAAAAGTGTTAGGGCGGAAAATCTAAATATAGTAAATCCATTTTCTCAAGTCCCCCTTGAATAGATTTAGGGTTCCAATGGATGACTGTTCTCTATTACAAATGTCTTGTTGTACCAATAATTTCTCTATTACCCAATTTTAATCCATGTTGTAAGAAGTCAGACATAATTGATAGGATTGCATAAATTTTTCATATACCTTATTGATCAACAATTCTTTATTTTTGACATAATTACCTTACAATGGTTACTGATAGTTGTTTGCTAACTTGGCTAAGGTCATAGTACAAAACAGGATACATTACCACCCACTAAATTGTTTATCTGTTGGCTACACTGGCTATTAAAGAGTAAACAGAACTATTAAAGAGAGTCTCAAACTGGATGAGACAGTTCTGTTTTGTGACTAAAAAGGGGCAGCACGTAGAGTGATACACTGTTTGAGCTCTTGATTATTCTTATCATGACGTCTCAGGCGCCAGATATCTGGGTTTTCAAATAAAGATAATTTTGAAAATCCTAAAAATTTGTTTATATTTAAATTACTTTGTTAGCGGATTAAAATATGAAGAGGTTGAGGAGTGGATAGCATAGCGGGGTGGTTCCTGCTACACTCTGGGTCAGGTTTTAATTGAAACAGGTCAAAAACCAACACATGGCAAATAAAAACCTGATGTCATATATTTGTCCCAATTTTGACCCACCTAATTTGCTTTTTTTCAAAATATGTAGAAGCTTGTTTTAAGCACCTTCTCCGCTTGTTTAGATACTTAGTGAAGGGGAGCTTGTAAATCTCTTATTTAACTGATGTAAGCCAACCAGGGGACAGATATTACCTAACTAAAACTAAAATCATAACACAGGGTCACGTAGAACTACGCGTTCTAAAAGCCACCCTTAGGTTAATAGATACGCTGCTGCAATATGCCCCACTGCTCGAAAACATGATGCGTCCCCACATCCACAACGGCCAATTAAGGTCCATGACCCACATTGACCTTATTCTAGCGCCGGCGAAATTCCAACCCCACATCTCCCACTTCAAAACAACAAAAATGGAATTCTCCGACCACCAACTGGTCTTGATAACATACCACTTACCTGTCACAGTTGCAAAGGCCCCACATTGGTGCAAAATCCGCCCCCCAGAGCTCGCATCACCAGGATTTTCCACGTGGGTGGAAGAGGCAACTTTGGCAAAATTGTTTGTTGCACCATTTGCGCGGACCCCATTTCCACATGGGCAACTTTCAAAGAAGACACCATCTGCCACTATCGCCATCTCTCATCCAGACGCTCATGAGCCACATCGGCGGTTATATCGCGCGCGCTGGCAGAATTGGCCCACTTGGAGTCCAACATTCCAGCCTCAGGATATAGCCCTGCATGGGGCCAGAAGTGGGCGGAGGCAGCCGCCCACCTCAACGCACTTGAAAGGCAACACAAACATCAGGTTTGTGTCCAATACAGGGCCACATGCATCACTAAAGGTGACAAGTGCACCGCATACTTCTTCAAAAAAAATTTTGCACCAGCCAGAGCGTGGCCTGCACACAGGTTTGAAGATCAGATAATTCTATTGTGGACACACCAGCCGAAGTAGCAATTGAAACGTAAAGATATTACTCCGAGTTATACCGAGCTGAACCAATTCAGCTGGCCGGAATGACGGAATTTCTTGAGCAAGCTCATATCCGCACCATTTTCCAATACCCAGAAATAATGAATTTAATTACTCCGAATGAATTATGGACTACCATTCATGGTGCGCCAAACCAAAAATGCCCAGGACCAGATGACATTCCATATGAGTTCTACAAAAAATATTCTAAATATATATCCCCATTGCTGCTAGCCTCACTCAACCAAAGCCTGTTGGAAACGTGCCTCCTGCCAGGAGGACATGAGGCCTTTACGGTCACACTCTTCAAGAAAGGGGATAGGCTAGACTTAGCCAACTGGCGCCCCATTTCTCTAACAAACACAGACACCAAAATTTTAACCAAAATCATGGCTAACCATTTAGGGACTGTAGCATCTGCCACCATCTCCCCAGAACAATTTGTTTCATCCCCAGAAGGTCGATTTGGGATAACGTGCACTCTGTGGCTAATGTGTGTCAGTCCACAGCCTCAGGGGCACTTGTATTCTTGGACCAACAAAAGCCTAGATAGAGTAAACTGGAAATACCTTAGGGCCTGCCTCCAACAATTCCGCCTACCTCCCCGCTTCATAAACTGGGTGATGCTGCTCACAGAATCTGCAACAATGGCAGTGCATGGCTCAGGTTTCCTAACGGAAAAAGTCCATCCTCAAAGGGGCCTGCGACAAGGGGACCCCCTCAGCCCACTCTTATACAACTTCAGCCTTGACCCACTACTGCGAAATGTGAATGCCTAACTCACTGGGGTCCATGTGCCAGGCCAAACCCCAGTCAAGATGATGGCATTTGCAGATGATTGCGTGGTGGGGGTGTCTAATAACAAAGATGCACGCGCGCTTGAAGCCCTCATCCAGGAATATTCTCGGGTAAGCAACGCGGCACTGAACGCCTCCAAAACCGAAATCATCCTCCTTGGTCGGTTTCAGAACTGCTGGGCCCCAGCAAGTAGTTCCCAACCCGGCCCATCTGCTCGCCCACGTTCACGCCTTACTAACTCAAAACACACCGCTCCACTGGTGCTCCCCTTTGTGCCATGATCTACCATAGGACCGGTACGCCATCTGGGCGTGTGGTTGGAGGCAGGTGGATACGCGTCAGCAATAATGGAGTGCCATATACTGGACAACGTGACGAAGCGAATCGCCTCTCTCAGAGCCCACCCTACTACCCTCACTGGCAGGGTTGTTCTTGCCAACTCTATGCTCCTATCTAAAGTCTGGTTCGGAGCCCACGCCATCCCCTTCTCCCCAAGCTTCTTCAAATCCATGTATGCTTTGCTACAAGGTTGGCTTTGGTCAGGTCGCCCTCCACCAGTATGGCTAGAGGTCATGTTTGGCCCTAATCATCATGGTGACATAAGCCTACTTGACTTCAAAGCCCATGCCGCCAAGATCCTGGGCACCTGGATTGCGGCCATCACTGCTCATACACTCCCATCCCAACACTGGTCCCACGCGGCCCGCTCCAACATCTCCTGAGACTTGGGCCTCAACAATCCATCAAACCCCCACTCCCTGATGAAATACCTCGCATCACACACATCGGCCACAGGTCCTCACGGGACCAAAACCCACTACAAACGAATCCTACTCTCCATGCAAAGCGCAGAGTGGAGAATTCGTATTAGCGGACATACAACCCAAAGAGGCCGCCCCTCTCCTCAGTTCACACAAGAGGTACAGGGGCTACTCATCCATGATGGTGTGATCCCCATTCGACCCCAAGTCCTATCCAGGGTGGACTACCTGGACATGATGGACATCCCTTATTCCACTGAGACCCAAAAGACTATCTGGAAATACGCACACCATCCTCTGTTGCAGCCTCAAGTCCGCTCCCATGTGTGGCGCTGCCTGAGGCGGGTGTATCGTACAGCTGAGCGCTCTAATGCTTTACACTCATCCTGTGTCGTGTGTGGCCAGCATGGAACGCTGTTTCACCGCCTGGAGAAGTGCCCCACCTCTAAAGTAATATGGCGCGAAGTCCAACGTCTTCTGGGCCAGGATCAAACACATCCCTTCAGTCTGTCAAGAGATATGTTTGCTCTATCAATGGCCTCCCCCTTCTGCCCTCCCTTCGTGCTTTGGTGGTTGCAATCGCCATGTGGACCATCCACACGATTGTCTTAGATGCCATCGCAGGCTTCACCCCCACCCTCCCAGAAGCGGTCCACAGATTCTGGTCCCATTTGGTGGACCACTTTCAAGCATGTATGTTTGGATACCTCCCACCGCGTCACTGACAGCTGGTCTCTTCCTGGTTCCCAGTCTGGTATATCAAAACAGATACCTTCCTCCACACGTGCTCAATAGTGGCTACGTCCCCTACACACGTTCCCTCCCCCTTCCCATAAGTGGCGTTTCTGCTGGCAACAAGAGATAGCATCGCTTCTCTGGGGTGCCTCCCCTGGTACTAAGTTTTGTCTCGTCTGAGTCATATTCGGAAGTGTCCATCCCATGGTCAGCCTTCCTCGCAATAAATTTAAATTTAAATAAAAAAAC
Source organism: Massospora cicadina (assembly GCA_022478985.1). Taxonomy (NCBI): domain Eukaryota; kingdom Fungi; phylum Entomophthoromycota; class Entomophthoromycetes; order Entomophthorales; family Entomophthoraceae; genus Massospora; species Massospora cicadina. The sequence continues at coordinate 23,390 of JAKSZP010005821.1, read as the reverse complement.
TAAAATCATAATAAAATAAAAATAATGATTCAAACAAAACGCCCAAAATGGATAGATCAATTAAATCGTAACTAACAAAATATCAAACCAGGTGGGAAGCAAATACTGCTATCCCTCCATGGTGGACAGGGAGGGGGATTGGGGGGCTCGTCTTCAGCTGCATCCATCTCATCCCAGAGTAGGGTGCATGTTAAGACAGATAGTAAGGGTGTGGGGGCATTGGTGGCATGGGGTTTGATATCCTTGATGACTGGAATTTCATAATTGTTGCCAGCCATCATTATACCAATAATATATTTGCCCAAAGCATCTTCAGCTTTGAGGCGGGCATCTGGGAGTTTAACAAATGTGGCAATGTTTTTTAAATTTATTGCGGGGAAGGCCGACCATGGGACAGAAACTTCTGAATATAACTCAGAAGAGAAAAAACTTAGTACCAGGGGAGGCACCCCAGAGAAGCGATGCTATCTCTTGTTGCCAGCGGGAACGCCACTTTTGGGGAGGGGGAGGAAACGTGTGAAGGGGCATAACCACAATTGAGCACGTGTGGAGGAAGGTATCTGATTTGATGAACCAGACTGGGAACCAGGAAGAGACCAGCTGTCAGTGACGCGGTGGGAGGTATCCAAACATCCATGCTTGAAAGTGGTCCACCAAATGGGACCAGAATCTGTGGACCGCTTCTGGGAGGGTGGGGGTGAAGCCTGCGATGGCATCTAAGACAATCGTGTGGATGGTCCACATGGCGATTGCAACCACCAAAGCACGAAGGGAGGGCAGAAGGGGGAGGCCATTGATAGAGTAAACATATCTCTTGACAGACTGAAGGGATGTGTTTGATCCTGGCCCAGAAGACGTTGAACTTCGCGCCATATCACTTTAGAGGTAGGGCACTTCTCCAGGCGGTGGAACAGCGTTCCATACTGGCCACACACGACGCAGGATGAGTGTAAAGTGTTAGAGCGCTCAGCCGTATGGTACACCTGCCTCAGGCAGCGCCACACATGGTAATGGATTTGAGGCTGCAACAGAGGATGGTGTGCGTATTTCCAGATAGTTTTTTGGGTCTCAATGGAGTAAGGGATGTCCATCATGTCCAGGTAGTCCACCCTTGATAGGACTTGGGGTCGAATGGGGATCACGCCATCATGGATGGGTAGCCCCTGTACCTCTTGTGTGAACTGAGGAGAGGGGCGGCCTCTTTGGGTTGTATGTCCGCTAATACAAATTCTCCACTCAGAACTCCGCATGGAGAGGAGGATTTGTTTGTAGTGGGTTTTAGTCCCGTGAGGACCTGTGGCCGATGTATGTGAAGCGAGGTATTTCATCAGGGAGTGGGGGTTCGATGGATTGTTGAGGCCCAAGGCGTGGGAGAAGTTGGAGCGGGCTGCGCGGGACCAGTGTTGGGAGGGGAGTGTAGGGGTGGTGACGGCTGCAATCCAGGTACCCAGGATCTTGGCGGCATGGGCTTTGAAGTTAAGCAGGCCCATGCCACCATGATATTGAGGGCCAAACATGACCTCTAGCCACACTGGTGGAAGGTGGCCTGACCAAAGCCATCCTTACAGCAAGGCGTACAAGGATTTGTAAAAGCTTGGGGAGAAGGGGATGGCATGGGCTCAAAACCAGACTTTGGAGAGGAGCATGGAGTTGGCTAAAACAATCCTGCCAGTAAGGGAAGTAGGGTGGGCTCTGAGAGAGGCAATTCGCTTCGTCACGTTATCCAGAATATGGCACTCCATAACTGCTGACGCATATCCGCCTGCCTCCATCCACACGCCCAGATGGCGTACTGGTCCTATGGTAGGACGTGGCACGAAGGGGAGCACCAGTGGGGCGGTGTGTTTTGAATTAGTAGGGCGGGGACGTGGGCGAGCAGATGGGCCAGGTTGGGAACTAATTGCTGGGGTCCAGCAGTTCTGAAACTGACCAAGGAGGATGATTTCGGTTTTGGAGGCGTTCAGTGCCGCGTTGCTTATCCGGGAATACTCCTGGATGAGAGCTTCAAGCTCACGTGCATCTTGATTATTAGACACCCCCACCACACAATCATCTGCAAACGCCATTATCTTGACTGGGGCTTGGCCTGGCACGGGGACCCCAGTGAGTTGGGCATTCACATTTCGCAGTAGTGGGTCAAGGCTGAAGTTGTATAAGAGTGGGCTGAGGGAGTTCCCTTGTCGTAAGCCCCTTTGAGGGCGGACTACTTCCGTTAGGAAGCCAGGGCCACACACTGCCATTGTTGCAGATTCTGTGAGCAGCATCACCCAGTTTATGAAGTGAGGGGGTAGGCGGAATTGATGGAGGCAGGCCCTGAGGTATTCCCAGTTTACTCTATCATAGGCTTTTGTTGGTCCAAGAATACAAGTGCCCCAGAGGCTGTGGACTGAAATACATTAGCCACAGAGTGCACGTTATCCCAAATTGACCTTCTGAGGATGAATCCGAATTGTTCTGGGGAGATGGTGGCAGATGCTACAGTCCCTAAACGGTTAGCCATAATTTTTGTTAAAATTTTGGTGTCTGTGTTTGTTAGAGAAATGGGGTGCCAGTTGGCTAAGTCTAGCTTATCCCCTTTCTTAAAGAGTGTGACAGTGAAGGCCTCATGTCCTCCTGGTAGGAGGCGCGTTTCCATCAGGCTTTGGTTAAGTGAGGCAAGCAGCAATGGGGATATATGTTTGAAATATTTTTTGTAGAACTCATATGGAATGTCATCTGGGCCTGGGCATTTTTGGTTTGGTGCACCACAAATGGCTGTCCATAATTCGTTCGAAGTAATTAAATTCATTATTTCTGGGTATCAGAAAATGGAGCGGATGTGGGCTCAGTCAAGAAATTCTGCCACTTCAGCTGGCTGAATTGGGTCGGAGCAGTACAACTTGGAGTAATACTATTGCATTTTTATTGCCACATTGGCTGGTGTATCCACAATGGAATTATCCGATCTTCGCACCTGTGTGCAGGCCACACTCTGGCATGGTGCAAAAATTTTTAAAGAAATGTGCGGTGCACTTGTCGCCTTTTGTGATGCGTGTGGCCCTGTACTGAACACAAACCCAATGTTTGTGTTGTCTTTTGAGTGCATTGAGGTGGGCAGCTGCCTCCGCCCGCTTCCATCCCCATGCAGAGCTGTATCCTGTAACTGGGATGTTGGACTCCAAGTGTGCCAATTCTGCCAGAGTGCGCGAGATAACTGCTGATGTGGCTCGTGAGCGTCTGGAGGAGAGATGGCGGGAGTGGAAGATGGTATCCTCTTTGAAGGTTGACCATGTGGAAATTGGGTCCACACAAAATGGTGTAACAAACTCTTTTGCCAAAGTTGCTGATTCCACCTAAGTGGAAAACCTGGCGACCTGAGTTTGGGGGGCGGATTTTGTACCAATGTGGGGCCTTAGCAGCTGTGACAGGTAGGTGGTAGGTTAGCGAGACCATTCAATGGTCAGAGAATTCCAATTTTGTTGTCTTGAAGTGGGAGATGTGGGTTGGAATTTCGCCAGCATTAGAATAATGTCGATTTAGGTCATGGGCCTTAATTGGCTATTGTGGATGTGGGGCCATATCATGTTTTTGAGCAGTGGGGCATGCCGCGGCAGTACATCCATTAACCCAAGGGTGGCCTCTAGAATGCGTAGTTCTACGTGACCCTGGGGGGCGTGGGGTGAGGAAGGCCACCAGTCCGTTGGTGTGTTTAGCCAACAGTTCATGTCGCTGACTATGAAGGAGTCTGGGGGTAGCGGGAGGGATTTGACCAATGAGAAAAATTACTGATGCTTGCGTGCACCATTTGGGGCATAGATGTTGAAGAATGTGTGTGCTACGTCAGTTCACGAGAAGGTGACAACAAGCACTCGGTCCATTTAGGAATGTTTCTGAGGATAAAAATTTGAAAAAATTATTTTTCTGAATTAGCACCCCACAGTGCATCGACCAAAAGGATAGGGATGGGATGAGCATTGTTTTCCAAGCTTCCTCAGAACCTCATGGACAGTGGGACTCCTGGATGGCCAGGATATCCACGGGTAAATTGTGTTGTAAAAAACTCAGTTTCCTAGCCCAGGATGGGGAGGCCTTGAGTCCGGCGATATTCAACATCCCTATGGTGAAGGTTTCCCCCATCACACCTTAGGTGTGAGGGGGTGGGCACCTGGGCCCACCATCCTCTTCTAGATCCCCGCGGGCTTCACAGCAGCACAGGTGTTAGCAGTAATGCTATCGGAGTTTTTATTGATTTTTGTGGAAAGAGTCACATTGGCTTTAGCCTTCACTTTTTGTTTTACTGACGTCGGACAAATTTTTTGCAGTTCAGGTGAGTTTGGTGCACCGTTGAGCGGGTCAAAAAAATTTTTCAGTTGGGATGGGTCCCAAGTCAGTTTCAACTGGTGCTTGGGTGCAACGATTGGGTGAGATCAAATTTCCTATCAGATCCTCGGATTGAGTGGCCCGCTCAGCATGGGCTTCCCAATCTGATTGGTTGATGGATTCCCAAGTTGCTTCTGCCGCAAAGGTCTCCATGTCCTCCTGGCGTTGTGAGTGTGGGATAGCAGTGGTGGCTTTGGCTGCTTCCTTGGCCGAAGCCCTATGGGTCTGCTTGGCCTTCTTCCGCTCTTGTGGGGAGATAGGCTTTACCAGTAGGTAGCAGCCTTGTGCTCCCCACAGGAAAGCCTCTTTGGTGCTTGCGGTTGGTTTGTAGTGCGCCTCTCCGCTGGCCATGGCTGCCAAGGGGTGCTCTTGGAATGTGACGCCCTCCTTGATGGGGCATGCATGTGCCTTATGGCCAAATGCATCACAGTGGGTGCAAATGGGGGCGCGCTGTCCACGGTCACCCAGAATGGGTGGGTGGTATGCCCTGTGATATCAATAAAAGTGGAGTGTGGGATCTGGTTTAGGTCCTTCACAATCTCCTCAGTTGGGGTCAGCACTGCGATGGCTTTTCCGGTGCACAGGTGTGGCATCAGCATGAAGCGTTGCATTTTGAAAGATTGTATTTCACTGTATACGGCGAGACCATCTTTCAGGTATTCTAAAATGTCATGTTTTACCGTAGTAGGCAAAAAGTCAAACGTGAGGAAATTTTTTTTTGATTTTGTCCATCTGGTGCATTTAGTTTCGACGACCTGTTGCCCTTTGGGGAGGTCAACCACTACGCGCACTGCTGCAGCCTCATCTGCTGCCGCTTTACTTTTGAAACCTAGGTCCAGCCAACCACATGACATGGAGTGAGGTGCAACGTACACCGCGGTTGGGAAAATTGTGTGTACATCTTCACAAAATTTTTCCCATAAGGCCGTTTTTTGGATGTCCAGAAACATGCAGACTCCGAATTCCACCGATAAAAGTGGCTGGGAGTGTGGCGTGTTGATGTACTGGTTGCATCGTGCTTGCCATGCGAGTATCTCTGGGGAAATAGTGACCGCCGGTTTCTTAGTATTTTTGTCAATTCCGCCGGATTCTCTGGGGCGTTTTTGAACGTTGGAGGCCGCGGGCCTTCCACCTGCTCCTCTTACCTTGCTTGCCCAACTGCTCCCTGACATGGGCGCAGACTAATCTCCTCTGTGAGATTATCAAACTAGATTCAGTCTTGAATTGAATAGGTTGCAATAGTGATTGCAACGAGAAAGAAATGTTAAATGTTGCAATGTTGGTTTGGGTTATTTTTGCTTTCAGATTCTGTGCTACTGTTACCACGTTCTGGATGGCTTCAGTGACGTTTTTGTGTAAAAAACATGTTAAACTTGCTTTGTGGAGTAAGATTTATGGGGATTATAGAAGTGGAATTCCTCCTGTGAGCGCAGCCACAAGTTTGGCAGCAGCTTTGTGGAAAAGATGGCATTCTGGTGTGGTGGCTGCTTCTACTGCAAGCTGGTGGTCGCTGTAGAACAGTAGGGCGTTAGGTTGTGGGACATACTTCTATGGTGGAAATTTTGCATCCCATTCTGCGTTACAGAGCCACTCAAGTTGTAGCATCAGTTCTTCAATGACGTTACCTGATTTGTCAATTTCATTTAATAATTCCCATGGATTTTGGTTGAATTGGATTGTGGAACAGCATATGGTTGAGGTTTGTTAGTTCATTTGCAGATGCATGGGATCAAACTGGGGTCCAATCCAATGTTTGGTTTGATGAATTATTTGTGGCATTTGGCAAGGTTGGTGCTGATTGGTGGCTGCAGGTGCAGCTGCAGCATCAGGTATTTGAGGAGGAAAGATAGTATTGTACCCCATGTTGGAGTTGGTGCGGGGTGGGCAGCGGATTGGTGGGTGTCAGGCAAACTTTTGGTGTCAGTGGAAATTTCTGAGTGTGGTCATTTTGCATTTCGAGTGGTCTAACTCAAAACAGGATGGATAAATCTTCCATCCGCCTTCAACGCGGGCCTAGAATGGATGGTCGGGGGCAGATGGGATGCTAGCACAAGGGGAATTGCCAATGAAAATTTTGTAAATTCAGGGCTGATTGTGGCATATGCCCGAGGCCCAGTGAGGCATGTGGCCCCATTTGGGACCACAAATTGTAAGATGGGGTTGGAGCCATAGGTTGCCAAACCTTCCATCAGCTCCTGGTGGAGCACTTTGGGGGGAGGTGGGGGGCAAACCAGCAAGCTGTACCACCAAGGTGGTGTCCGTTGGGACCTGGATCTGAGTTGTTGGAAGGGGAATATTAATGAATATTAGTGGCATTATTGCCGCAGTGGCTGTATCAGCTTCACAGGGGAAGCCAAGATCAAATTACCCCTTATAGGGTCGGAAGTCAATGAAGCAAGCTGGTGTCATCTCCGCCTGAGCCATTTTGATAATGGCTTGGTCGTTGTAGGGGAAAATTTTCATATTTGACCCTAAGGCCAAAACGCATATTGCTCCAGGGGAGCACCAGGGGGCAGCGGGGCACCGCTTGGGTTTAGGATGAGATGTGCTTGAGATCCTTGGGAGGAACGAATCATCTTAAGGGTTTGGAATGACTGGGCAAGCCAGTCTGAGCATATCTACTGTTGGACGGAAAAATGGAGGGGGGATTTTTGCTGCTGCCCCACTGCTGCAACAGTTGGTGGGGGATCCAACAACATTGGATCAAGACTTTGGTGTGCAATTAAGTGTTTGCTTTTAATTTTCCAATATAATTTGCTTGGAAAGTTATGCCTAGCAGAGAGAGACAGCCGGGAACTTGTGAATAAGCTTGGCGAAGTTTCTACATAGTCTGCAGGCAGCTTTGCCCTTGGTGAGCCTATTTCAAGAATCTTGGCCTCCAAAATTCTTGTCTAGACCAGTATTTAAAATGGTAAATGGGTATCTCAGACGTTACAAAACTTTTAACTCAATTTTAAATTTAATTTTTACTTTAGTTTTACTCTTTAATATGCAATTTTTAGCCAAAAATTACCATATTTTCATTATGTTTACAAAAAATTGATTCTATTTAAAGCTTTTAATTGGTTCTTGAAGTTTAGGGATCTCGTAACCCACCTGTTTAGCCTAAGTAATCCTTTAGAGGAAATGAATTCTTTATTGCGGTCAGGTATGGCCTTGACCATCACATTACCCCTTTTTTAAACCTACCCTTCAGCAGTGGCAGCAGTGGCAGTGTTTGTCTTCTTGGACCTATGGCATTATACTGAGGTTCATGAGCTTCCAACTCAGAGGCCCTTGCTGAAGCAAGTGTGGAGCCTTTGTAACCATTTGGACAGTTATGTTTTTAACCTTCTGATAGAGCTGAGCAACTTCATGAAATAAATTTTTTTCTAGACATATATCCAGCTATGCAACGTGGGCTTCTGTCTAGTTACTCCAGTTGGGACAGACAACATGGGATGAATTAATGGTGGGTGACAATCAGTTTTTTGGAGTTAGAACTCTTTCCCTGAGATGTCACGATAGGCGGTTTTTGGGAGTGGGCAACTCAGTGAGTTTGGTGATGGATAAGCTAAGGCAGGCCAACCCTGAGTGAACTTGGCAGAGTTCTTCTAAATGAAGTTTTGGGCAATGATCCTTCTCCTAGGGAGGGGTTGGTAACTAAGATCATAATAGGTGCAGGAGGAAGGCTACTAGGAGAAACTTAACAGTCTCAGATGAAGCCTGTTTTCCATCATGAATCTGAATCATCATCCTTAGAAAGAGGGAAAATTTGGTAAGATCTTTGTCTAATGTGAAGGACATTAGCTGATAATGGTTGCTGAGCGATATTTGTTAACTTAGCTAAAGTCATCGCCCCAAATAAGATAAAGCACTAAATAAAAATTACATGTATATTGGCTACAGTGGCATCTTATAATGAATAGCACCTTTAAAGAGAGTCCAAACTGGATATACACAGTTATGTTTCATTTCTAAAAAGCGGCAACAAGTAATTGATACACTCGCTAGCTCTAGGGTGTTCTCCATGATTTCTTAGGCGCCAGATTTCTGAGTTTTCAAAAGAAGAGGATTTTGAGAAAATTCTTGAAGAATTATTTCAAATTAAAATACCCTATTAGGGGATCATTAAAGGATCAAGATACTTTAAGTACCTTTGCCTACTTGTTTTTATTTTTTTAAGAACTTGAGGATAAGCCTAAAGAAGATCTCACAGAGTATGCAGACAACTTGGCCCTTGTTGGGCATATTCCAAGAACCTTGGCTTCCAAAAGCTCAGCTGGGCCCATTGTAGAATATCCAATGTGTAACTCAGCCATTACAAAACTTTTTATCATATTATATTTAATTTTTGTATTAACCTCTAATTTGTTCTTAAATATGCTATTTTTTGTTAATTACCATATTTGGTGAAGTGTCATTTACATTTATTGATTTATTTGAGGTATGCAACCAGGGGATGTACATTACCAAAGCTCAAATAATAAAAAGAAAACAAACTCAAAAAAATGACCAACTGCCTAAAATAGTGGACAGGACACACACAAAAGGAAACTCAGCAAGCCATATGGGACAGTAGAGAACTATTTATACCACCATGGTGGAAGGGGGAGGGGGATCAGGGGGCTCATCCTCTGCAGTGGCTTCCTTATCCCAGATTAGGTCACAGCCAAGTCAAACAGCAAAGGCGTCATGGCATTGGCGGAATGTTTCAATGTTGGTGAGAAGCAGTATTTTGTGAGAATTACTGGATAAAAACTGGCGCTGAAATAACTAGGCAAAGCTTTTGAGCTTTAATGCGGCGTCAGGGAGCTTGATAAACGTGTTGATATTTGTGCAGGTAACCTTGGCTTTAGATTCCGTGCTATCACTGAAATCTTCTTGATAGTGTCATTGGTGGATTTGTGCAATTAGTTCATTATAATAATGGCTTTGCGGAGTGAGGGTTGGGGATATCAGGGGAAATATCTCTTGTGAGCATCACTAGATTTGGTGACAGCTTTGCATAGGGGATGACAATCTGGTGTGGCAGCTTCTTTAACAGCAAGCTTATGGTCACTGAATAATGGTTTGGCATTCAGCTGTTGGCGTATAAATAAAGGATGAACTTGGCATCCCATTCTGAATTGACAATTTACTTGATATAGAAAAGGTTCTTCAACAAAATTCTCTGATTTATCAATTTCAGCTATTAATCCACATGGGTTCTGATTATACTGAAATTGTGGACTTGGCATATGAATTAGGATTGTTTGCATTGGTGGAAGCATAGTGGTGTACTGATGTTCATGCCTGTTAATGATTGGCATGTACATCTGTGGAAAAGGGCAGGGGAGGGGCCTTATTGGTTGCTGCAGGCTGGCTGTAGCAGCAGGCTTTGGGGGAGGAGGGTAAGATAGTACCTTATATCACAAAAGCATGGGGTTGGAGGAAGAATAAATTCTGACAGATGGGGTCACAGAGTTGGCAGAAGCTTCCAGGAATTGAAATTTGCATTTTGACTGGTCCAAATAAAACCAGGACAGACAGTTGGTCTGCCCACCTTTGACTCAGGCCCAGAATGGATGGTCATGGGCAGAAGGGATGAAGGCATGTGGAGAAACAAAATAATTTTATTAAAATCAGGACTGATTTTGAAAAATGCCTAAGGCCCAGAAAGGCATGTGGCCCCATTGGGCCCATAAATGTAGGATGGAGATAAAAAATTTAGGCTGTTAAAACTTCCATCAGCTCCTAATTGAGCACCATGGGAGGAAAGTTAGTGGGCAAACCAGAGAACTAAACCACAAAAATGGTGTCCACTAGATCTGGGTCCAAGTAGTAGGGTTAGGGATACCCTGGAAACTCAAGGTCACAGTTGCCATTGTGGCGGCGTCAGCTTTGCAAGTGATACTAAGGTTAAAATAACCTTTTAATGGCAGAAGTTGATATATCTGGCAGGCTGCATCACCAACTGACTTATTTGATAGTTTTAAGATCTTTGCATGGTAATGACTTCCCATAGTTGCCATAGGATGAAAATGCATACTGACGCGGAGAGAACCAGGTGGAAATGGGGAACCACCTTAGTATATGAAAGGTGGGTGTCAGGATCCTTGGGTTAACAACCCAACCCAAGTTTTTGGTAGGGCTGGATAACCCTATGAGTTCATTTTCCCAGTGGACAGAAAACATTAAGGGGAGCTTTGCCACGTCCTAATACTGAAGCAGCCAGAAGGGAATCCAAGAACTTTGGGGTAGGATCAGTGGCTAGAAGTCAAAGTGTGATTTACTTTTACTTTTTAAATTTTTCGGAAAGTAACACCAAGTAGAAAATAAAGTTATGTGTCATTTACATTAAAATTTATTGATTTAAAACTTTAACCAATCTCTTAGAATTGAGGCTCTTGTTTACCGCCTTTTGGCCTTAGTATCCTCTTATAGGGACTAAGGATATATGTCATTTAGTTATAGCCTTGACCGTTACATTGTTTTTAGGTATATAGATATCTATTAGTGTTAAATCGATTATAATAAATGGCCCCTTCAATAGGGGTGATAACTTATTGGTCCTCTGAGTGTTATATGTATCACAGTGTAAGTCTTGAAGCAGCACCCCTGAAATTAGATTGGGGGTTTTCCATTTTTAAAAAGGGATTAGTCATCCTCACGCTATATACTCACCACACCAAGGAAGTTTTTCCACACAGAGGATGAATTCTGGGTCTGCACTCTAGTGAAAGGGATAAGGTTGTCATGCCCTGCGCCAACTCTGTTCTTAAGTTAAACTTACATCAAGATGATCTCTCTATATTCCAGTCTGATCTTTTGACTTTGAGAAAAAGGGGCACAAGGCTACCATCTCTTATGCTAACCTGGCCACAAGACACCACTAATTGAGAATCATCCACTACAAGTCCTCTCCTACCTTCCGAATTTGACCAAACTCCCAAAGCAATTCTGTGGTTTAGACTCCCAAAACAAGTAGAACTATAAATATATGACTTCAGCAGCCATTTCTAACTTCATTCTTAATCTAAACTGTTACCCAACTTCAGCTGCAGCTAATTAAAAGTAGCTGCATTTTAAGTGTCTTCCTCCATGCCATCCTCTGCCTGATTTCATTCTCTGCCTTTTTCTATTGAACAATTAAAATCCAACTTCTTAATATGTTCATCTGAAAACTTTTCTTTCTCGTTGCAAACACTTTTGCAACCCATTCAATTCAAGACTAAATCTAGTTTGATAATCTCATAGAGGGGATTAGTCTGCGCCCATGTCTGGGAGCAGTTGGGTAAGCAAGGCAAGAGGAGCAGGTGGAAGGCCCACGGCCTCTAATGTTCAGAAATGCCCGGAGAATCCGGCGGAATAGAAAAAAATCTAAAAAAACTGGTGGTCACGATTTCCCCGGAGATACTTGCATGGCAAGCATGATGCAACCAGTACATCAATACGCCACATTCCCAGCCACTTTCGTCGGTGGAATTCAGAGTCTGTACGTATCTGGACATCCAAAAAATGGCCCTATGGGAAAAATTTTGTGAAGATGTACACAAAATTTTCCTGACCGCGGTGTACGTTGCACCTCACTCCATGTCGTGCAGTTGGCTGGACCTAGGTTTTGAAAGCAAAATAGCAGCAGATGAGGCTGCAGCGGTGCGTGTAGTGGTCGACCTCCCCAAAGGGCAACAGGTCGTCAAAACTAAATGCACCAGATGGACAAAATCAAACCAAATTCTTTCACGTTTGACTTTTTGCCTACTACGGTAAAACGTGACATTTTGGAGCAACACCTGAAAGATGGTCTCACCATATACGGTGAAATACAATCTTTCAAAATGAAACGTTTCATGCTGATGCCACACCTGTGCACCGGCAAAGCCATCGCAGTTCTGACCCCAACTGAGGAGATCGCAAAGGACCTAACCCAGATCCTGCACTCCACCTTTATTGACATCGCAGGGCACACCACCCACCTATTCCAGGTAACCGTGGACAGCGCGCCCCCATTTGCACCCACTGTGACACATTCAGCCATAAGGCACACGCGTGCCCCATTAAAGAGGGCGTTACATTCCAAGAGCACCCCTTGGTGGCCATGGCCAGCGGGGAGGCGCACTATGAACTAACCGCAAGCACCAAAGAGGCTTTCCCATGGGGAGCACAAGGCTGCTACCTATTGGTAAAGCCCATCTCCCCGCAGGAGTGGAAGAAGGCCAAGCAGGCCCGTAGGACTGCGGCCAAGGAAGCGGCCAAGGTCACCACCACCATCCCACACTCACAACGCCAGGAGGACATGGAGACCTTCGCGGTGGAAGCAACTCGTGAATCCATCACCCAATCAGATTGGGAGGCCCAAGCTGAACGGGCCACTCAATCCGAGGATCTGATGGGAGATTCAATCTCACCCAATCGCTGCACCCAAGCCCCAGTTGAAACTGACTTTGGACCTATCCCAACTGAAAAAAAAAAATTTTGCCCCACTCGACGGTGCACCAAACTTATCCGCACCGCAAAAAAATTCGTCCGACGTCGGGAAAACAAAAAGTGAAGGCCAAAGCTAACGCGACTCTTTCCACAAAAATTAACAAAAACCCTGATAGCATTGCTGCTAATACCCATGCTGCTGTGAAAGCCCATGGGGATCTGGAAGAGGCTGGTGGGCCAGGGGCCCAACCCCCACACCTAAGGTGCGATGGGGAAACCTTCAAACTAGGGATGCTGAATATCGCTGGACTCAAGGCCTCCCCATCCCAGGCTAGGAAACTGAGTTTTTTACAAAATAATTTACCCGTGGATATCCTGGCCATCCAGGAAACCACTGTCCACGAGGTTCTGAGGATGCTTGGAAAATAATGCTCCTACCATCCCTATCCTTTTGGTCGAAGCACTGTGGGGTGCTAATTCAGAAAAAAAAATTTCAAATTTACATCTTCAGAAACATTCCTAAATGACCGAGTGCTCGTTGTCACCTTCTCATGGGCCAATGTTTCACACACAATCGTCAACATTTACGCCCCAAACAGTGCACAAGAGCATCGGGAATTTTTCTCATTGGTCAAATCCCTCCCGCTACCCCCCAATTCTTTCCTAATCAGTGACATGAACTGTTGGCTAACCTCACCAACGGACCGGTGGCCGCCCTCACCCCACGCCCCACAGGGTCACGTAGAACTACGCGTTCTAAAAGCCACCCTTGGGTTAATGGATGCGCTGCCATGACATGCCCCACTGCTCGAAAATATGACGTGTCCCCACATCCACAATGGCCAATTAAGGTCCATGACCCACATTGACCTTATTCTAGCGCTGGCGAAATTCCAACCCCACATCTCCCACTTCAAAACAACGAAAATGGAATTCTCCAACCACCGACTGGTCTCGATAACATACCACTTACCCATCACAGTTGCAAAGGCCCCACATTGGTGCAAAATCCGCCCCCCAGAGCTTGCGTCACCAGGATTTTCCACGTGGGTGGAAGAGGCAACTTTAGCAAAATCATTTGTTGCACCATTTTGCGCGGACACCATTTCCACATGGGCAACTTTCAAAAAAGACACCATCTGCCACTATCGCCATCTCTCATCCAGACGCTCACGAGCCACATCGGCAGTTATATCGCGCGCGCTGGCAGAATTGGCCCACTTGGAGTCCAACATTCCAGCCTCAGGATATAGCCCTGCATGGGGCCAGAAGTGGGCGGAGGCAGCAGCCCACCTCAACGCACTTGAAAGGCAAAACAAACATCGGGTTTGTGTCCAATACAAGGCCACACGCATCACTAAAGGTGACAAGTGCACCGCATACTTCTTCAAAAAAAATTTTGCACCATGCCAGAGTGTGGCCTGTACACAGGTGTGAAGATCAGATAATTCTATCGTGGACACACCGTCTGAAGTGGCAATCAAAATGCAAAGATATTACTCTGAGTTATACCAAGATGAACCAATTCAGCTGGCCAAAATGACGGAATTTCTTGACAGAGCTCATATCCGCACCATTTTCTGATACCCGGAAATAATGAATTTAATTACTCTGAACAAATTATGGACTACCATTCGCGGTGCGCCAAACTGAAAAATGCCCAGGCCCAGATGGCATTCCAAATGAGTTCTACAAAAAATATTTTAAATACATATCCCCATTGCTGCTAGCCTCACTCAACCAAAGCCTGTTGGAAACGCGCCTCCTACCATGAGGACATGAGGCTTTTACAGTCACACTCTTCAAGAAAGGGGATAGGCTAGACTTATCCAACTGGCGCCCCATTTCTCTAACAAACACAGACACCAAAATTTTAACAAAAATCAAGGCTAACCGTTTAGGGACTGTAGCATCTGCCACCATCTCTCCAGTACAATTTAGTTTCATCCCCAGAAGGTCGATTTGGGATAACGTGCACTCTGTGGCTAATGTGTGTCAGTCCACGGCCTCTAGGGCACTTGTATTCTTGGACCAACAAAAGGCCTATGTTAGAGTAAACTGGGAATACCTTAGGGCCTGCCTCCAACAATTCCGCCTACCTCCCCGCTTCATTAACTGGGTGATGCTGCTCACGGAATCTGCAACAATGGCTGTGCGCGGCCCAGGTTTCCTAACAGAAGTAGTCCATCCTCAAAGGGGCCTGCGACAAGGGGACCCCCCTGAGCCCACTCTTATACAACTTCAGCCTTGACCCACTACTGCGAAATATGAATGCCCAACTCACTGGGGTCCATGTGCCAGGCCAAACCCCAGTCAAGATGATGGCATTTGCAGATGATTGCGTGGTGGGGGTGCCTAATAATCAAGATGCACGCGCGCTTGAAGCCCTCATCCAGGTATATTCCCGGGTAAGCAATGCGGCACTGAACGCCTCCAAAACTGAAATCATCCTCCTTGGTCGGTTTCAGAACTGCTGGGCCCCAGCAAGTAGTTCCCAACCCAGCCCAGCTGCTCGCCCAAGTCCACGCCTTACTAACTCAAAACACACCGCTCCACTGGTGCTCCCCTTTGTGGCGCGACCTACCATAGGACCGGTACGCCATCTGGGCTTGTGGTTGGAGGCAGGAGGATACGCGTCAGCAGTAATGGAGGGCCATATACTGGACAACGTGACGAAGCGAATCGCCTCTCTCAGAGCCCACCCTACTACCCTCACTGGCAGGGTTGTTCTTGCCAACTCTATGCTCCTATCCAAAGTCTGGTTCAGAGCCCACGCCATCCCCTTCTCCCCAAGCTTCTTCAAATCCCTGTATGCTTTGCTACAAGGTTGGCTTTGGTCAGGTCGCCCTCCACCAGCATGGCTAGAGGTCATGTTTGGCCCTCATCATCATGGTGACATAAGCTTACTTGACTTCAAAGCCCATGCCGCCAAGATCCTGGGCACCTGGATTGCGGCCATCACTGCTCCTACACTCCCATCCCAACACTGGTCCCACGCGGCCTGCTCCAACTTCTCCCGAGCCTTGGGCCTCAACAATCCATCAAACCCCCACTCCCTGATAAAATACCTCGCATCACACACATCAGCCACAGGTCCTCACGGGACCAAAACCCACTACAAACGAATCCTACTCTCCATGCGAAGTGCAGAGTGGAGAATTCGTATTAGTGGACATACAACCTGAAGAGGCCGCCCCTCTCCTCAGTTCACACAAGAGGTACAGGGGCTACCCATCCATGATGGCGTGATCCCCATTCGACCCCAAGTCCTATCCAGGGTGGACTACCTGGACATGATGGACATCCCTTATTCCACTGAGACCCAAAAGACTATCTGGAAATACGCACACCATCCTCTGTTGCAGCCTCAAGTCCGTTCCCATGTGTGGCGCTGCCTGAGGCGGGTGTATCGTACAGCTGAGCGCTCTAATGCTTTACACTCATCCTGTGTCGTGTGTGGCCAGTATGGAACGCTGTTTCACCGCCTGGAGAAGTGCCCCACCTCTAAAGTAATATGGCGCGAAGTCCAACGTCTGCTAGGCCAGGATCAAACACATCCCTTCAGTCTGTCAAGAGATATGTTTGCTTCATCAATGGCCTCCCCCTCCCCCCTCCCTTCGTGCCCTGGTGGTTGCAATCGCCATGTGGACTATCCACACAATTGTCTTGGATGCCATCGCCGGATCCATCCCCACCCTCCCTGAAGCTGTCCACAGATTCCGGTCTCATTTGGTGGATCACTTTCAAGCGTGGATGTTTGGATATCTTTCACCACGTCGCCGGCAGCTGGTCTCCTCCTGGTTCCCAGTCTGGTTCATCAAATCAGACCCCTTCCTCCACACGTGCTCAATAGTGGCTACGCCCCCTACACACGTTCCCTCCCCTTCCCATAAGTGGCGTTCCCGCTGGCAACAAGAGATAGCATCGCTTCTCTGGGGTGCCTCACCTGGTACTGAGTTTTGTCTCGTCTGAGTCATATTCAGAAGTGTCCGTCCCATGGTCAGCCTTCCCCGCAATAAATGAAAATGAAATATGTTCGTCCGAATTTTTAACAACTCTTTATATCTATATAGATATAAATATAAATATAGTCTAAATATGAATATATATATATAAAGCCAAAACAACTAATTCAAACTTATTGGAAAAACCCAACGCTAAAATAGTAACAAAATGGTCACATCTTGCCGCTCTAAGATACAAAAGAATTTGCCAACTAATTGGATCAGTGTTAGTTAATTCTTAAACATTAATAAATTTAGAAACCAAACTTCACCTGTTGCAAATGGGTTGACCAACCACCAGTTCAAGAAAATATTGGTTAGTAACTATATTTTACTAACATAAAGAAAATGGGCTTTGATGGTATAAGGTGTCTCAAGCCACGGGCCTCAACTTCTTAATGGGTGCTAAAGTTGTATAAGCTTACTCTGCGCTTCTGGACCTACGTTAGAGAATACTAAATTCTGGTGAAACAAAACCCAAAACCCCACAATGTAACTTCTATTTTCTTGATCTACTAATATCCTAGGCTTTTGACCTCAACTTGTTATGTCTGCTTCTGTCGCCTATACCCTTATCCATTGTCTTGTCCCCCGCACCAGTGCAAAACAATTGGCAGGAGGAATCTTTTTTTATTATGGCATTCCGCCGGAGCACCTAATGCAATTAATTAATTTCTACTACAATGGTGATCTGTAAAGCCTTAAAAATTTGTTCAATTAATCTAACTTAGATTATCAGACAATTAGTCTACTACTTTAGAGTGCTACTTAGTACACATGAGAAACACCATTAGCAATTCTAGCAGGAGAGGATATATTGACTGAATTCTAATAGTGGAATAATCATTACTACGTGACTGGAGTAGAACCTAGCTGAAGATATATCTGAAAACAAGGAATTAAGCCTTTAAGAAAATTTGATTTTATTTTGGGCTTTCCATCTGTTTTATAATATAAATTCTTTTTTAAAACTTGTCTTTTATTTCAAGTCTACTAAGGCAGCTTTCTTCATACAGCACCTTGTTTAATTAAGTATACCTGTGCTTCCAAAATATGGCGCCTAACCGCCGATTTCAACATTGTGGTGCTCACTATAGGGGCTGCTCTAGTTCCCTGTAGTTTTTAAATTTAATCAAGTATGGATCCCAGTAGTTATAAGGAAGGAATTTATCCACCAGAAGTGTACCAGTGTTAGAAGTTGAGGAGGTCAGCCTAGCACCCTGCACATCTGGACTGATAATGTTCACAAAGTACATTAAGCTTTAAACGCTCACGCTGGCCAAAAGTCTGATATTAAAATTTGCCACGATTGTCAAGTCAAGGAGTTAGTCAAGTTAACTAACATATATGAACATCACCTAGAAAGCTTGGATGCAGATATGGCTGGAGCTGTTTATTCCATGACCAGTTTGTATAAACTCTAGGGGCCTTGGAACATAAAAAAACCCAGGGCCAGAAAGTTAGGTCCCTCATAAACTAGAATATCAATATTAAAGCGGAATTCCTGTTTGCCAATAAAAAGTTGCACAAGTAGAAGCTTTATTACAGGTGGGATGTAGCCAAGTTAGTACCATATGAAGCCAATTCAATAATCCATCGGCCTTTAGACAAATAAATTAGCCATGAGAAACCTAAATTCCTGCTGTCAACCAAAAAATATTGAGGGCAATGAAGCGGAGGGGATGACAGACTTGCCTATGGTTTTCAGCTCCGCTCTAGGGATTGGAGCCTGACAGAAAATTGCTTTTCCGGTGACAGTGGACTCTGCTGGTTGGAAGGCCAATCATTATGGAGACTACCCAACCCTTGACATTTCACCTTAGGCAACGGGTCCAGCAGCGCTGGCTGAACCCTTGGCATGTCACCTGCGCCTTTTGGGGATCCCCCAGCCTAAACCCCAACCCATAAAAATATAAATATAAACTTAATTTAAAATAAATGGAGAGGAGTAGTAGAATAGCGGGTGGTTCTTGATCCACTCTGGGTCAGGTTTTGATTGAAACAGGTTTAAAGCCAGCACAGGATAAAAAACGCGGTGTGGTACCTTATCCCAAGGTCAATCCGCCTTGTTTAATTTTAATTTTAAATTTAATGAAGATTAGGAAAAGGAAAAAGGTTATTGAGAGAATGCACCAGGTATTTATATGTACAAAAGGGCTACTGCACCCATCATTGACCTATTGGCTCATCACTGATTCTTCTTGCCAACCACTCTCTCTTCTTCTCACTGTGCTTCTCTCTTCCCTGGTGTCAACACTCTTGCCTCATCCTTTCCAATGTCCAAATATAAGTTTCAACTTTATACTCAGCCTTCCTTTCCTGTGGGCTGTATTATTATTGTATAAAGAGATATTAAATAGGTATTCAGCTTAGTAATTATGCGCTAAAACATCTTTGGTCACTTGAGTAACTCAAAACATCTCAGTTTCTTGCAAAAACTCATTTCAACTCTTTTTAGTCAGTTATTTGTTAAATCGCCTTTCTCAGGTGGTATTTGATTATTATATATGAGGCGTTGGAAACAACCTCAGCCACCTCATATCTGGAATTGTCAGTTTCCACTGACATGGAATAATTAATGTTAATAGAATCCTCAACTACTAGTCAAAGTGATCCTCATACTAATTTGTGGCCATTGATTGGTCTCAACCAAACCTAAATTTCCAATCTCGGCTTATTAATGGATTTGGCTCATCCCACATTGGGGAGTAACTATTAAGAAATCACCTAATGATCATGAAATTCAGTCAATAATCTATTCCGCTATATTGGCCTATTTTATCCTTAAATATTAATTAATCATTGGAGGAATCCATCTAGTTTTTTCTGACAGAGCCTCAGCTTGGCCCAAGATGCCTGCTACTCCTCCCCCTGAGCTATCCAACTCACATAAAAGTTAATCTTCAGTGCACCATGAGTGCAATCAGCCCTAGTGCCTCTATACATAGTCCTGTAGGCGCTCCTAACCAAGCTGCACTGACGTTTCAGGGCCAGTACATGCCTAGATCTTGGCTTTATCATGCGGGAAGTCAAGGAGGGGCGATCCAAGGCTTTTGGTACTATCCACATGAGCCTCTTGTTCATTTTAGTCTGATAGCTTGCCAAAGTTTGATAAAGATTCCATATATCCATAATTTTATTAGTCTCTTTGAGATTAGCATGGCTGGAGTGTCTGAGAATGCTAAATTGGAAACTGTAATGAATTCCTTGGGCATTGAGAGTCAGGGATTATTAATGTTTATGTTTCAAAAGAAGGGCATTACTTACTGCAACGCCAAGGACCTTTTAATAAAAGAACTCGGTGGTCCAGAACGGATTAATACCCACAAAACTGAATTCCTTATCATCTGTTTAAATAAAGACAAAACAGTTAAAGCTTTTAAAGATCAGTTTTTATTTTGAAGCTCAAATGCTGGAAGGTGCTAATGTGATTAATGACTTTGATGCACAAATTTCTCTCCGCCATGCCTGTGGGTCATAAAAAGACTTAATTTGGGTAAAGATTCCAGTTTTGAGTGAGGAAAATGATATCACTTACATGATGAGTTACCTCCAGCGTCGCGCCGTGACTTTGTGTCATCTAAAAAGGGTTATTTTGAGACCTGCGAACTATGACCTAGGCCATTTCGCCAAGGAAAGAGTTAGCCCCTCTGCCTTATGGCCCTCAGTCAGAAAAATAGGACGTTAGCCATATTTTTGTTGCTGCAGAAGATTGGGGAATCATGCTAATCGCTGCCCTAAGCTTAGTGAAAGACCTAAAGTTCAAGAAGCGCACCCTGTGGATGATGACAAGGTGATAAAAGACAGGGCTGAGTAGAATCAGGATTTTCTTATTTCTTTTCCACTAAAAAAACCCAAAAAAAGAAATTTCAACATTCTCCTATGTAACTAATGAATGCTTCCGCCTAGTTGCCTTTGTCAGACTTAGGGTCAAAGAATGTTTGTCTAGCAGTGACCACCTGCTCCCAAGAAAACGGTGCCTCCAAGTCAGCAGATGAGGTAGTGTCAAAACCTTATGCTCAACAGTTGGAATCAGGCGAAAGTTACATTTCTACCAAGACCCCCAAATTGACTTGAGCCAAAGTGGCGGTACCCATTGAGGCGCTAAAAATATCCAACCCGCAGTTTTGTGAGGAGAAAAAAATATTTTAGGCCAAGCGGATAAAGTGGTTTCTTCTTACACTAAATCCTTCTGATACTATTTTTTATGAGTGTACCTACATTGATATAACTGTAAATAAGCTCAAAGTCCGAGCTATTGTAGACAGTGGGGCACCAATCAATATTGTATCTACTTGATTGGTGATATAGTTAAGGCTTGATCCAGACATAGACCACTGTAAAGTCTATAATACCGCTGGCCCCATACTACAACTTTAGAATAAGCATACAGCGCGTTACTATTGCACTTTGGTACTTTAGTAATCTCCACCCCCGCTATTGCATTTCCTAATCATATACAAGTTCATAATTAGGAACTCATTTTTGAGAATAAGGAGCCAGAGTCAAATTTAATAAAATACTTTCAACATACTAGGTTAAGCCCTACCACTCTTTTATAACAGGAAGGACGCGCCACAACAGCCCCAAAGCCAGGGTTTGTCAACCTTATATACAAAGATGGTACTGTACATCTGGAGTATCAGCAGCTACGTGGCTGGACCCTAAAGTTTCCAGCACAGGTCGTATAAGAAAAGACATTCCTATCCATGCTAATTATACTCTTACCATTCTGGTGTGTCACCAAATTTTAATGAGGACTGAAATTGTCTTAACCCTTCCACAGGGTTATACAGTAATATCGTTACTCCATTTAAGCGCTCCAAAATTGGTGCCACTCGCTGCGTGGGCTTATTATTCCAGAACGTGGCGAATTTAGGTGCTCTTAGCTAATTTGTACCCCTATCCTATAAAATTCAAGCGACATCAGGTAGTCACATTTGTTCACATTTTACCAGTAGAGGAGGTTCTATATATCCAAGAGTTTCGAGATTTAGAAGTTATTGGACTGGAGAACGGTGAATGTCAAACTGTCTGTGTGTTGATTCTTTGAGAGCGCCTTTCTGGTGAACAGAGGTTGAAAAGGACCAATCGTTGTCCTTATTTGACAAGTAAAGCAGTATTTCTGCAAAAAAAGGCTACGTTTTGGGGTGTGCTATGAGGTCTACACCAAATTGATACTGTTAACCATACACCTTTCACCTTCATCCTAATATGCATTTTAAAGCAGCGGATGAGGTGGTTAATACAGAAACTAATCAGCTTGTACAGCAGGGGATGCTAGTACCCTCTAAGAGTTCTTGGGCCGACCCAGTCTTAGTAATTAACCTATAAAGATCGGTTGAATTGAGTGATAATAGATTACCAGAAGCTCAACAATATTACCAAGAAAAACTCATACCCACTGCCCCATATTGACGTAACACTGGATCTCTTGGGCAGTGCTCCTTACTTATCCACTATGGATTTAACCTCTGGATATTGAAAGATTGATTCGCCAAAGGAGGAACATGAGAATTGCGTTATGATCGCTGACCTGGTCTATACCAAACCATTCAGATGCCCAAGAGCTGTGCAACGCCCCACCAGCTTTCCAGAGGGCTATAGATAACATATTGGGGGTTCATTAGTCTCCTGCGTGTTAGTGTATTTGAACGATACTAATGTGGTTTCCAAAAAAGTTTATAAGCCATCTGCAGCACCTAGAGTAAGCTATCCTCCAATTGGTGAAAACCAATTTGAAAATTAAACCTTGTAAGTGCAACTTCTTCCACAAACAACTAGAATATCTTGGGTTCATCAAAGACAAACATGGCTTAAGGCCTTAGCCTGCTAAGATTGAGGCTATTGAGAAAATGTACCGCTCAAGCAGTAAGCGGGATCTTCAGGTAATTTTGGGGATGATCAGCTATCATCGCTGGTTTTAAAAAAATTTCAGCAAAACAGGTTAACCTTTATTTCACCTTCTCAAGACTTGAGTTCCGTTTGACTGTATGGAAGAGTGTCAATTTACTTTTGATCAATTACAACTTTTATTATCCAAAGCACCGATACTAATGTGTCCTAATTTTTAAGATAAGCCTTTTGTCATAAACATGGACGCCTCCCTCACCGCCATAGGGGTGGTGCTATTCCAGATTGATAATGAAGGTGAAGAAAACCCCATGTCATAATGTATTCAGTCATGGGATAGTCACAAATGGATATATACCATTACTGAAGAGAATGTCTAACCATCATTTGTGAGTTTAAACAATTTTGCATGTATATTCATGGAGTGCATTCTACCATGGTAACCAACCATGCCTCTTTACAATAGCTCCAGAATTTGAAAGAGCCCAAAGGATGGTTAGCCTGATGAGCCTTAAAGCCTACAGGCACATGACTTTGAGATTCTACACCAACCTGGGGTAAAGCATCAGAAACGTGGATGAATTGTCAAGGTAGCCTACAGTAGCCCTATTATCTTTTAGGGATGAAGAGTAATTTGCTAAAACTACTAATCAGCGATATGCCAATGAACCTATCAAAATTCTACAGAGGTTGAACAAAATCAGAGAAAAACTTTTTAGACAATAGGAAATTATATAAGGTATTGATGGACAACCATTTTTGTTCCCTAGGCCTTTTGAGCGGATA
>JAKSZP010005820.1:0-58013 GCA_022478985.1 Massospora cicadina | reverse complement strand
CCGCCATTAGAAGAATATCAAATAGGAGAAAGAGTCGCCTATTGCAATATGCATGGTTTTGGATGAAGAAACAAATTGGATGCATTATGGTTGTTTCCATTTGAAGTAATTGCCAAGACAGCGACCAATACTTACTCCATCAAGAATCTCTTAGATGGAAGAGTAGTAAATTGAGTCCACACTAAGTATCTAAAGCGTTGGATTGAAGAAAAAAATAAAAGAGTTTCCAAAGGACTGATGAACCATTAAGTTGGTCATGTCCTGATGATTAGGTCAAGTCCAAAAAAAGGACCTCTGAACCATAGAAAACGTGTAGGTTTAAATGCCCAGGATCCAGTTTGGGGGAAAAGAAGGACCTCTGAACTGAGACAAGGACAAGTCCCATTAGGAAGATAAGGTAAAAAAATTAAAAAATTGATAAAATATATTGAAAAAAAGATTTATAAATAAATAGAAAAAAAGCCAATATTTTTAAAATAATTTTATTTTTATTGGTCATCCTCAGTACAGGGATGATTACGCCTATGTCGCCTCTTGGGGGAGGGATGATGAATTGCTGTAGGAAGAAATAGCCTTTCAAAATCAGTATGTGATTGGACACTTGCAAGGAGAGACCTACACAAAACCACGTTCGTTGAGCGGATGCAAAGCCATGAGAGAACATGACTAGGGGAAGGGAAACTGATATGTCAGAAGAAGCTAATTGTTAAACCCCGCAGCAGGGAGGAAAACAGCAATATAGGAAGAGGCAATTGGCAAATAACCTTGAGTAATCCCAATAAGGCACTGGCGCCAGAAGATTTGTCTTGAGTGCCTGCCAATGGGCCTCATCAAGAACACGGGCATGTGAGCTGGCAGCAAAGAAGGAATACTTGAGGGGGGGTTGTCAAATCATGCCCCCAATTAACACCATCAATGGAAAATAGTGATGAGAAGCTCCAGAGAAGAGGTAGTCATGTAAAGAGTGGATTGCATCTTGTAAATGAAGACTATGGGCTTCATGGAAGCTGAAGCTGAATGACTGATGGAATCCAGGTGAGGCTGGAAGCTTTGTTGACCAACTTCAAAGAACTTGACCAGCAAAGCGGAGAGCAAAAGCAGCAGTATCCCAATCCAGAAGGTTGTCCAGATCAGAGGGATTCAGCGCTAATGTCAACGCCTCAGTAACCTGGGCCCAAAGTTCAGCGTAGGGGAGCTTGAAATGTATTCTGTACCCAATTGAAAGCTCAGAAACCAGCACAGCAGGTTGGTAGAAATTTTCCCGAGTCAGAAGAGGAACTCAGGGAGCAATCTGAACCAGCCAAGAATGAATGATCCAAAGTGACTAGCATAACCTCTGAAGCATCGGTGATGATGTTTGGAGCATCAGCAAAAGGAGCCAAATCCAGGAGGGTTTTGAAGTCCAACTCGGGCTTGACTGCAAGGGAAGAGTCAGCTGAGAGTTGTTCAAAATGATGAAATGCCTGGTTTCAGAGGAACTGGTTACCAACTCCGGTAATTTGATTGAAGGACTAGCCCCTTGCACCATACTAGGTGTATGAGTCCTGGAAGGACCATAGAAGAGGTTCCGTTGAGCATCCTGACTCATCTGCTAGAAGAGGCGGAGGTCCCTATCTGACAGACTGTTAAGAAGTTGCTGATAGCGGGATTCTGAGTTTGACATATGAGCAGGTCTAAAGGGGGGATGTCAGACTTATATAGAAGTTGAAATTTTGCATTCTATAATATATTAGGCTCCAATTTTGGGAAATTAATTTCAAAAATTTATGAAATAAGCTTTCTGAGGGAAGAATTAAGAATGACTTACATCCAAGAGGTTATGAGTGAAAATAATAAGGGCAAATAGAAATAAGTATTCTTAATCAAGCCATGAAACAAACATTGATGGCAAGAGTCTTCTGCTTAGGATGAGGAGATAATCAGGAATTCAAGAATGCCGGACCAAAAACCTGAATATGACAGAGGGTCATATACCCTGATGGGGGGAAACTGGATCCCAGGAATAATATCATCACAAGTAAATCAGTCAGCCTGGCATGACAAGAGGTTGTGGGGACCACACTCTGAGTAGGTGGTAGTGAGGAGGAAGAGGAGGAATGCCGTATGCTGAAGGTCATCCTGAGCAGCGTTGAGTATTGATGAGTGTACTCTTCTTGAACCAATAGAGTAATTGACCAGGTGTCTGAAGCGGTGTTCACATGCCCCAGTCCTTTTCTCACTGGAAATCTAGGCATGAGGGGGATATGTTGGGATTTTGCCCATATTCCCAGCCTGCAGATTACCTGGTGTCGCTAGGGGAAAATTACCTAAAGAGAAGTAAACAAAAAATCAGTTGACCCAAATTTTGGAGGAACTACGTTTGGGGGATTTTAGGATATTTTCCTGGTTGTATCCATCGAGGATTGATCCGGATGAATACCTTATATCTCATCAGATGGAGCGGCCAATGAAATAGGGGCATTTGATAGTGATCAACTATCAGCTGTACCAATTGGGATTGGTTAGGTTTCATCACCAACTGATTGGGAATGTATGGTGAGTTGTGAAGCGAGTGATGCCGCCTGCAACTAGAAGGTTGATTGGTTGGTGAAGTGACCTGCCATAATGGGTAAAAAGTCCCATTACCTAAGCAGATCGCTAGCCAATTATGGTTGGTTCGCTTGGATTGAGAGGAAGATGTTAGGGACACGTTTCTGACTCTTTCCGTTTAAGTCTTAAGGATGTCCAACAATGGAATCCTAGCCAGGATGGGGAAGACCTTCACTGCTGAGATGAGGAAGAATGATTCAATGGCAATGGTTGCCATTTCATCGAAGAGGTGCCAACTGAGGGTTAGACAGCTGAATCCCCTATAAATTCCCTAGGATTCACTATAATATAGGTATAGATAAAACAGATACAGATTATAACATTATAACATTATTAGTTTTATTGTAGACTTGGTTATAGTTAGACTATCAACATCCAGTGTGAAGTTCCATCTCAAGGATATTATTGCAGAAGGCAATAATTTAAAGAATCTTAGAAGAAGAGTAGAAATCTGAGCGGGGATCTAGAGATGAAGGGAATCATGACTAGGAGATCACTGCTGACTGTGTGTTAGGCCGAAAGAAACTGTCATCAGAGGATCTTGACAAAGATCAGGTGGACGGTAATATAGGGTATGAATCCCTACGATTATGACTATCAAGTATTTAATTGGAAATATCAGCCAAAGTGTTGGGCCTGAAAATAGTACTAACCTAACTACAGATAATAGTCTCCAATTTATTATCAGATCATTTATTCTTACAACGCGAGGTGCACAAGGAAACTGAACCTATGCAATAAAAGGATTACTAGGGTTGACAACTGATAATTAACTCCTTAAGTAAATTTTTACACCCCTAAAATCAACTTAAAGGTTAATAAAATTCTGTTTTTTAGTATTATAAAAATTTCCATATCCTAACTATAAGTGATATAAAATCCCCAAAAACATTCAATTTTTCCGCAGGTGAGAGAATTCCTCATCCTGAAATCAATTGTTGAAATTCAGGTGCAAAAAGCACCTGAGAGCATATAAACCGCATGAATTCCAACAAGTGGTGCTCACTAAAGGGGCTGTACATTACAAAACTCCTATTAAAACTGAAAGTTGATAAGGAAAGTGACCCACTTAACCTACCCGCTTCATCTTAACCAAGGCTAGCTGCTTTAGAGCATCAACTACTCAGTGCTTTGTCTCGCCTTAAAAGCTTGGGCAGCACTCTTCTCAAGGCCCTCATGGGGCATCCCCTATCATTCATAAATACCTCTCCGGGACAAGTTTACACCTGGTAAGGGCAGTATTACCTGCTTCCTGTAGTTCTATGAATCAATGATGAAAGGCGCGACTGACCAGCAAAAAATCAGGTACAACCTCCCCTGCTTGAGTCGTATGGCTCATGAGCTAATGGTTCCCAACATGGTCAACCTCAGCACCTGGGCGGAGATTAAGCAAGCGCTTATTGTGAATTTTGGCTTCCCACAGAGTTTACAAAGGTAAAAACATGGCTTTATGTGCCTTAGTCTTTAAGAGGGACAGTCAATAACCTCTTTTGTTAAGCAAATCTATAATAAAGCTCAACCTTTGTTTTTAGCCAGAAATGCTCCCTCTTAATCAAGCTATTGCTGCTGTTTTAGCTAATTGGCGTCTCATCCCTCTTTGGCGATGCATATCTCATCCGTCAAGCGCTCCTTCCAAAATATACGGGATATCAAGGAGGCTCTACTAGCGGTGGCGGACTTCTATGAACATAATGAGATGCCAGGAGCTCTAAGGCAAGAATCCTATATAGCCCCTTCAGCCTCCTCAATGGATGTCTCCCTTTATAAATCTGCTCCCACAGAGCTGCTGCAATAATATGCTTCTCCCTATGTGAAGATAGGCAGAGGATACTAGTAGTGATGGGACAGCGCTCCTCTCCATCTCCAGCTTCCAATGTTAAGCCGGTTAAGTTAGCTATTGCTTTGCCTTTCTCTCATCCTTCCTTAGAGTGGCCTTCCAAAGTGCCTCATTTTCGCGTCCCACCAAGGCAATATCTCTATCACCCTCGGCATCTCCTCTGGTCATCTCTAGTTCAAAACCTGTAGCCATGGGGCACCCTAAACCCCCTACATCAAAGGCTAAAAGTAAAGCCATAACAATTACAACATCTCCTTAAAAAGTTACCTGGGTAATTGAGCACCCCCAGGACCTCTCCTGCAACAAAGGAAGCATTGACCTTACCTCCCAACTGATGGAACTCTTGACATGCATTGATAATCATTCTGATAATGAATCTGAAGGGGGTTGTGAAGATGTCAGTCACTATGACTTAGTAGCCCCAAGTGAAGTCGAGATATCTGATAGATTGAACCCTGAGAGAGTGGATCTGGTTAGGATAGCCCGCCAAACTTAACTTAATTAAGTATTGAGGGGTTTTAGATCATTGACACTGCCAGTGACGCTGACCATCTCCTTGCCACATCGATTTGATCCGCCTAGTATGTTCATACCCTGCAGTTTATCCAAGAGAAATAACCTGAGACTGCCAAAAGACTTGCATCTACTCTCCGTTTAAAGGAGGTACTTGCTCTTTAACCAACTTGGGTAAAAATTTAACAAAAGTGGAGGTTGTTGTCAATGGATTATGAGTCATTACTATTTTCAACACTGGATCCCCCATGGTTTTTATATCTTCAAAGCTTATGAAAAAAGTTAAGTTGGCCCCTGACCTCAACTATACACAAGAGTTTGGCACTGTGGGACCAAACAATACTCGCGCCATTAAAACTACTCTTCTCTGCCCATTCATTTTGGGAAGTTCCTTTTATCAGCTCCTGCGATGGCATTGGCCAGCAATACCTATGATCTACTCATTGGTACCCAGTTCATGCTCAAATATGAAGGGGTTATTAGCTTGAAGCAGGGTTATCTCTCCCATATAAACTTTGAGGTTCCATTGATTTTGACCAATGAGGAGCTTAGTAAAAAGGAGTATGCTTGCACAGTTGAGTTCTCCTCTTCCGCCTTATCTTTACAATACACCACGGCAGGATGCATACAGAAATGTTGCCTCATTCAGTGGACGCGCTGGAGGGTATTTTTCTGTGCTTTTGTAGAGGTTGTAATCAAAGTGGGTGAACAACGGGTAGTTAACACTAAGATTACCATGCAAGTACCACACAAATGCCTACTTAACCTAATTAGCATTGATGGAGGTAGTCCTTTAGAGCCCAGTGTTTCGCCAGGCGTACTAGACCCCTCCTATCAACGCCTATCAACCACCTGCTAGAGAATAAGACCAAGAAGCATATGGTTCATAAAAAAGCATCAGGAGATCGGAAGAGGCCTGCTGATTCCATTAAAGAAATAATGCAAGTTCATTGTATTGGGTCTATGGCGGATATAAGATTAATCACTGTCCAGTCTTTATGTGCTCTACCTACTATTCATATCTACAATGAACTAACCCCAGATGAGCTGGATGTAGTCCACACCCTGCTTGAGGCCTACAGTGACATTTTCTCCAAATCCGATACAGACTATGGGCACATGAAGGGTTGGACTCATACTATTGATGTTGGGGAGGCTCGACCCATCCGCTCCAAACCCTACCAAAAACCAAAAGTTGAGAAGTTACAGATGTGGACGGAGCTCAAACAGCTTCCGGACGCTTGGTTTTTGGTGCCTTTCCAAAGCCCTTGGTCAATCCCTCTCCTTTTGATGAAGAAAAAAATGAAGGTTATCAGGTGTGATGGACTAACATAAGCTAAATAACCTCAAGAAAAAAGATAGTTACCCTATCCATCGCATTGATGACGCTCTGGACTAACTCTCTGGGTCTAAATTCTTCTCCTCCATGGACTTGGCTAGCGGGTATTGGCAGATGAAATTTTCTTACAGGTTCAGGATAAGTGTGCCCTCATCTGCAGCGAGGGTTTATTCCACCTACTTAGCTATCTCAGGGGTTGTGTGATGCGTCTGCTACTTTTCAGCGGGCGATGGATCACATTCTCCAGGATTCTAAGCGACATTTGTGATCGTTTACCTTGATGACATCACAGTTTTCTCTAAGACATTCAATGATCATCTCATGCACCTAAAAAAGGGTGCTTCAACATTTGCGGGCATCTAACATCAAAAAAAGCCCTACAAGTGTACTATTACTAGAAGAAGCTGAAATTTTCTAGGCATGACATTTCAAAAGATGGGATTCAACCCCTACAAGATAAGGTTGAAGCGATATCCAGAATTCCTGCGCCCAAAACACTTTTAAGATATTCAGGTATTTTTGGGCATGATGGGGTATTACCATCAATTTATCCCAAAATTTCTCTCAGCCCAGCGAGCCCCTTGACCGCCTCTTGGATAAGAACACCCCCTTTCATAGGGTGCTGAGCAAAAGGCTGCTTTTGATACCCTTAAGGAGCTATTGCAAAAAAGGCTGATACTCTACCACTCTGACTGTGGTAAGCCCTTTGTGTTGTTCACGGATGCCTCAGACTATGCTAATGGATCTATTTGGCTCAATTGGATGAGCATGGGATTGATAACCCCATTTCCTATTTCATAAAATTCTTTCAAAATCTGAGCAAAACTATAAGGTCACAGTGAAGGAGAGCCTGGCTGTCTTTCTTGCTGCCAAATACTACCGCCCTTTTTTATATGGAACGTCATTCAAAGCAATTACTGACCACGCCTCATTGAAGTGGTTACAGAATATGAAAGATCTCACTGGGCGGTTGGCTCGCTGGGCTCTTAAACTCCAACACTACAATATGACAATTGATCACCAGGCGAAAACTTGCCACATAAATGTAGACGGGTTGACGCGGCTGCTCATTCTTGACTTATACAATAGTGAAGCTGAGTGGTTACATGATCTCCTCATGACTCCTGACGCGTGGACTGATTAAAATTAACCAGTACAGATAATGCTAGCTCAGCACTCCCACAAAACCAAGGTGACAAGTGGGAAGGTATACAAGAAAGTAGGGGTGCACTGGTTGCCTTATCTCCATGCATCATAACAAGTACCGGTGATCCTGGATTCTCACACTATCTTGAGCCATGGGGGATTCCACAAAACCTATGATTAAGCAAAAGAGCGATACTACTGGGAAGTCATCATGGAGACCATAGCTGAAGTCTTGGATGTCTGTATGACCTGTAAAAAGCAATCTAGCTATAAGACCCAATGTAAGTATAAACCAACTTCGCTCCAACAACCCTTCACACTATACAAAGCTTGGATATGGTAGGTTTTTACCTTAGTTTACCAGTGGAGACCGTTATATCCTTTTTGAATTGATCATTTAACCAAACGGGGTTTTTTTTTGGTTTTTTCCCACCTTTCCAGCTGTCTAGATTAACATGGATTGCTAGGGGATAATTCCCTATATCGAGTGAATTGGATATCAGTTGACCCCAATTTCAGGTTAATAATGATTGGAGGATTTCAGGTAATTTACATGGTTCAGTTCCGTCAAGGATCAACCCGGGTGAATGCTTAATATCTCATCAGGCAGAGTTGCTGACGAAATGGGGGCATCTGATAATTGATTGATGATTATTTATCAGGTGTACCAAATGGGATCAGTCAGGTTTCATCACCAACCAATTGGGAATTTTAAGGAGCAAGTTTCAAGACAAGTGATGCCACCTGAAACTAGAATATTGATCAGATGGTTTGTAACCTGTCATTGTGGGTAAAAAGTCCTTTTACCTTGACAGTTTGCTCGCCAAATATGGTTGTATCGCTTGGATCAAGTAGAAAAATGTTAGGATACGTTTTTGACTTCTTTTTTTAGGTCTTGGGGATG
This sequence comes from Massospora cicadina, assembly GCA_022478985.1. Classification (NCBI taxonomy): domain Eukaryota; kingdom Fungi; phylum Entomophthoromycota; class Entomophthoromycetes; order Entomophthorales; family Entomophthoraceae; genus Massospora; species Massospora cicadina. The sequence goes on along the minus strand of JAKSZP010005820.1, from coordinate 49,685 downwards.
TCTGATGAAGGAATCTTATACAAAATGGGGAAGACCATCGCTGATGAGACAATGAAAGGTATTTCAATGTTAACGCTGCCATTCAAGGCTGATGCGCCAACTGAGGGTTGGGCGCTGAATTCCTTCTATAAATCCCCCTGATAATTCACTTTAAAATACATACTTTACCAGAATTCATTATTAGCTTTAGTTCTATTCATCTTCAGGAAATTATTGCTGTGTGTTTTATTTGGGGACTCTTTAGAAGATAAAGAGTAAAAATCGAGGATCCTTATAAGAGAAGCCGAACTGAGATGAGAATTGCTGCCAACTTTTTGTCACCAGTGAAAGGCCGTAAACTAGGATATGAGCATGGGTCAAGTTAGGAGGATGAGGGTATAAACCCTTTCTGAAGACATCTATTATATTTTGAGGATGAATACCAGTCAAGTGTTGGACCAACACTGGTTATGTTCAACTATGGATAATATTCTTCAGACTTATATCAATTGTATATCATATATCATCAGACAACGCAAAGAGTGCACAAACTGAAACTGTAAAAATTATCAATTAGGGGTTAATACTCGTTAACAAGAAGTGAAGCTCCAAATTACTAATATTTGGTGCTCACTACAGGGGTTGTAGTTGAGTAGATATACTAGGACAAGATGTCATATAAGGATGAGTAAGAAAGCTCTGGACGGAGTTGGTAACCATCAACAAGAATGCCTTGAATTCTGTGGATCAATGAGAATTCGCTGATTTGGAGGAGAGATTTACCAAGATCGAGGAAAAGTTGAAGATATATCTAGTTTTAGCAATGAGTTGTTAGGAAAAGTAACGTCATTTCAGAAAAAGGAAGGATATTTAATTCAAGAAGTTTTATTCCTAAAACAGAACTTGAAGCAGATTGCATTTGATTACAGGCATTCAGTGCAGATATTGAGAAGCTGATGAAGTTATACAAGGAGTTGAAGACTCATAAATGTGAATGTGAGCCCTATGCGGCGACTGATGCCAAAGAGAGGACACCAAGGACTCCAGTTGGTAAGGCAACTATTCCATGAAATATGCCGACTGCATTCACAGCCATTTTGGAGATGACTCCCTAAACATTCCTCAAGTTAGTCAAGTTGTCAACCAGGAGAGGCAGCTAGATAAGCTTTGGAGGAATTTAAAGCTATGCCAAAATTACCCAAACCCTTTGGGATAACATCACTGCATTTTTCCAATTATTTGACATGACAATGTTCAGTTGCAGTAATTGTTAAAGTGCTTCGAGGCTGATGAACTGTTTAGACCACAATTATCAGAACCTAGTGCTACCCCATCTAGAGGGGGAAAGCTGGTCATACTCAAAGAACAAGGCGGCCATCATGAAATATTTTAGAAGTCCCACGCGCATGTCAAAGCGCAAGCAAGAATTCATGTTAATCCAATTTCAGAAGGATGAATCCTTAGCAAGCTTTACCAATTGTTTATACCAAGAATCGTAGATTTTGGATGAAGAAAAAGTACTGGACAATTTTGATGCATGTATTGTGTTGCAAGCGACCCTTTTGCCCAATTGCAATTTACATTAAATGGTGTCATCCCTGTTTGCTACTAAGATTACCACCTCACAGATGGTGGATCATTTGAAAAATATTAAAAGCTATATTCGATTACCCTTTTAGAAGTTTCAAACTAAGTCCAGTATTAAATAAAATCCTACAAAGGGGACTGAGGGCGCTAAGGAGTCCAATAATCAAACCGTTCCTGGAAATAAGCCCAAAGAGCTTAAGCAGATTGATAAGAAAGAGAAACGCTGCTACCAGTGTATAGGAAAAGGACCCTTTGCTGTCACTTCAAGGAGCCTAAGGAACAGATCAATGTGGTCTAGGCAAAAGAGTCCAAACCTGCACAGGAGTTTGAAAAAGGGCTACAGCCTAGATGGTGAACAGTCTAGAGCTCCAGAAAACCCCGCTCCCCCTGATATCATACATGAAGAAATTGACATTAGTGATCCAGTTGTCAATGATGATGTGCAGGATCAACTATATCAAGTGGTCAATTTGGATGTTAACGCTATAACCAGATATGGAGAAAATATGATCAACCAAAAATAATTAAGGAAGATGCTCAGCTGTATGCATGAAAACTGGTGGGCAATATTTTAGCTGCAGATAATCCAGAAGAATTGACTGAGGTTAAATTAGATGAGGCAAACCTGTCTATCCCCCTTGGCACAATCAAGGAATTGTTTCCTGATCTATCAGTGCTAATAATTCACACCCTTGATTTGGCTAATAATGCCACTATACACTCAGTAAATACGATTTTACACTACTCTGAGTGTACATATATAGATATACTGGTTAAACTGAGTACAGGTGCGGGCGATAGTTAACAGTGGAGCACCTATTAATATTATCTTAACCAAGCTAGTGAAGAAGATGAGGATCTCACCCGATTTAGACATAAGAAAGATTATTGGACAGCTGGGCCAAATACCACCATCTCCTGTGGAGCACATAGTGCTCTGCCACTCCGATTTGGACCTTTAGTGGTATCTGACCCAGCAATAGTTTTAGCCAACCAAAATACGATATTCTGATTTTGACACAGTTTCTACAAAAGTATGGAGTTAAATGTAACTTCAAGGATAATATGGTGACCATCTTCGGTCAGATGTTACCATTAGTTTATCAGAAAAAATGGGGAAGCTCCACTGACCAGTAGGAATAACGTCATCAATCTGATCTACATTGATGGCGTTGTCCCAATTCGTTACCAATTAGTTGGCCAAAAGTGATGAGAAATGCTGACAGAAGTCCTGGAAAATAAGGGAATTCCATTGAGGATAAAAAATTTTAGGACCATACCACTGGGATCACATACTATAGTTGATATGGGGTTAACATTGGAAATACCTGAGCTGCTGTATGGAGATGTTGGAAGCCCCTTGAAGAAGCACAGAATAGAGCCTTGGGTGGCTCCTCAAATAATTATGCTGAGCCATAGAGAAATTTGAGTTCTACTGGCAAATTTAAATGAAAACCCAATGAAGATTGAGAAGACTTAGATCATCACATTTTTTCATCTAATCCTTATGGCTGAATTGAGGAATTATACAATTTTGAGACCCTTGATGAAATGATATTAAACTCTATTTCTGCTCGGCACAACTTTCTGAGAAAATTATATTGAAAAAGTAAACTTCAATCTCCTGCCATAGTTTCGCTCCAATTTCCTTGGTTTTCCCGCCAGCTGCTCCAGTGTGGGGCAGTGGCGAAACTCCCCTCGCTGTTTTATGTATAGCAGGAAAATGCGCTTAGACTGTCTCATCCATTCATACCAAACTCCTGGGATGATTTGTTACTCCCAAGAAATTTGACTCCCACCTCACTCATACCTAAGTGGTGCCTCGTTGCCCCCTGGTGCTCCCTCATGGCAACATGCGTTTTGGCCTTAGGGTCAATTATGGGAACCTTTTCTCTTACCACGACCAATCCATTATTAAAATGGCTCAGGTGGTGATACATCCCGCCGGGTTTATTGATTTCTTCCCCTATAAGGGGTATTTTGATCTCAGTTTCACCTGTGAAGCTGACGCCGCCACTGTGGCGACTGTGTCCCTGGTTTTCAGGGTCCCCTCTCCACACAATTTGAACCCAGCTATCAGCAGATACCACTTTGGTGGTTCAGTGCGCTGGTTTTCCCAACCACATCCCCCCTATGGTGCTCCACCAGGAGCTGATGGATGGTTTGGCAGCCTATGGCTCCAACCCATCTTACAATTTGTGATCCCAAAGGGGCCTCATGCCTCGCTGGGCCTCGGGCGTTTGCCACGATCAGCCCTGAATTTAGTAAAATTGCCTTGTCAATTTACCCTCATGCCGTCATTCTTTCTGCCCCTGACCATCCGTTCTGGGCCCATGTAGAGGGTGGGTGGACGATCTTTCCTTCCTGTTTCAAGTTGGACCACTTGAAACAAAAGTGCCCTTCCTTAGCTGCTTCCAAACGCTCTGATTTTTTAGTTGCCAGCTTCCAATATGCCACCCACCCCATGCCAGTTTCAGTATGGGGTATTATCCTACCTTCCCCTCCCCCAAAGTCTTTTGCTGCAGCTGCGCCCGCAGCCACCAATCAGCCTGCTCCTCACCCCAGTGCCACATATGCACCCTCCAATCAAGCACTGGCTTGGGCCCCAGTTTGCTCCCATGCTTCCTCCAACGAATCAACCAAACCTCAGTCATATGCCAATTCCCCAATTCAATTCAACCAAATCCCTTGAGATCTATTGGCTGAAATTTATGACTCTGGTAATATTATTGAAGGCTCCACTCTCCAAATTGAGCAGTTTGTGTATGCTGGCCACGATGCTGAGCTACCCCCTCATCTATTCGCCCCCCAGCAAAATGCCAAAATGTTCCGCGATGACCACCAGCTGGATGTTGAAGCAACAGCTAAGCCAGGTTGTTGTCCTCTCTGCAAAGCTGTCGCCAAATCAGTGGTGATGCTTGCAGGAGGAATTCCTCCTCCTATTATCCCCTCCACCATCAATACTCTCCAAAAGTATATGATGTTTGACACTCACAAAGCTGCTAACGAAGCCATCCAGAATGTGGCAATGATAGCGCAGAATCCCAGAGCCAAGATTATCGCACCAATCTTGCCACGTTTTTAAAGCTCCCTGACATATGCATGAATGCTGAAACAGCTTTAACCAATTATGTTGTCTCTCTTGTTATTAACCACGGACTTCCTACCACCACAATTATCAAAGATTTTGCTTCACATCCCGCTGACGCCCTAAAGCCCTTGCTCTCCACCATAGCCCGTGCCCTGCTTTGTGGGAAGATTCTACCAAGGATGAGCCCCCTGATCCCCCTCCCCTTCCGCCATGATGGGATAAGCAGTTCCCACTGTCCCACCTGGTTAGTTGTGTTCACACCTTGTGTGTCATCTGCTCATATTGGGCATTTCATTTATTTTTTTGGTGAGAATTTATTTTTTTCTCTTTGAGCTTCAGTAATGTCCATCCCCTGGTCAGCTTACCTTGAATAAAATTAAAATTAAGATTGATGAAATGGGATTATTGGCCGAAGGTGACAGAGAGTATCAATCTATTGGTCAATCAAGAGCAACTAGCTGATATGATGGTCAGGAAGCAGGAGGAGGTGCATAAATTATTTGACGAGTATCAGGAGTATCACCCAGGACAACCATGATTTGGGTTACACAAGAGATCTATTCCACAAGGTTGTTACTGGGGAAAATTTACTGATCAGAAGGATACTAATTCAACGGTCAAAGGTGGCCAAAGAAGTTTTAGAAGAAATCAGAAAACTAGTGAAGCATGGGCTTCTAGTTCCATCATTGAGTCCCTAGGCGAGCCCTATTCTTATCATGAAGAAGAAGGATGGCTCTAATTGAGTGGTGATCAATTATTGGAAGCCAAATAAATTCTGAAGAAGAATTTGTACCCACTTCCAAGAATTAATGATGCACTAGATCATTTGGGAGAAGCAAAGTATTTCTCCATGATGGATCTAATATTGGGATATTGGAAAATCTTTTTGCCAAGAGAATACCAAGAGAAATGCGAAATTATCACCACACAGGGTTTTATCAAAAGACAAAGATGCTCAGGGTCTGTGCAATGTGCCTGCGACGTTTCAGAGGGCCATGGACGTTATACTAAATGTTGAGGTTGTCATGCTTCCTGGTGTACTTGGATGATATAAGTGTGTTCAGTAAGACATTTACTGACCATTTACACCACTTGGAAGAAGTCTTCAATAGACTATCCAAGGCCAATCTGAAGATTAAGCTGAGGAAGTGCCACATCTTCAAGAAAGAGTTGGAATATCTGGGATTTGTTATCGACTCTAGTGGACTGCAGCTGCAAGCCCAGAAAATTGAGGCCATAGAGCGTATGCTGTGCCAAAAAGTGACTGAGTTATCCAAGTGTTCATTGGAATGGTCAGATACTATTGAAGATTCATATGAGATTTCACAAGAATCTCCAAGCCCCTATTTCATTTGCTGAAGGATCCAAAAAGGATCCGTTTTAAGTGAGGAAGCCCAGAGTTCTCTTGATTAGTTACGCTAATATATAATGGATTCTCCAACATTGAAGTATTTGAATTTTTATCAAGATTTTTAATATAGACTGATGATTTTTTTATGGCGATCAGCACCATCCTGAGCCAAGTGGATGAACTTGGGGACAAACATCCAGTAAAGTATGTGCGCTGGACATTCTCAGCAGCTGAGAGAATTTACACCATGACTGAGCGTGAATGCCTTGTGGTAACTTATGCATGTAAACAGTTTTGGGTGTATATCCATGGAATGCACTTTAAAGTGGTGACAGACAGCTCCTCGTTGTGTTGGCTACACAATTTAAGAAAACCAGAAGGATGACTGGCCTGATGGGCATTGAAACTACAGGCTTATGACTATTAGATAGTCCACCGAGCTAAAGCTTCTCATAAGAATGTGGATGGCTTATCAAGGCTATCGATGGTACAAGTGGTATACCAGCAAGTGAATGGGTCATTCTGAGAATGGTCAAAGGTGAGATCTGGAACAAGCCTCAAGAAATCTAAGATGCACTTTGAAAAGCAATGGAAACCTAAGATCATGGATGGACAAGTTTTTTAGATGATTGATGGAAAACAATTACTATTTCCAAAGCTATTAGAACAAGCAGCTTTTGTTCAATCTGCTCATAAGGTTGTTGGGCATGGAGGCCTACAGAAGACAATTGATCACATTCGCCAGATTTATTACTGGGAGTCTATCAACTACGAAGTAACAGATTATCTGGCTTGTTGTGTGGAGTGCCAGTTGCACAAGCCTCACAAGAACATGACCAGAATTTTACTGGTAAGCCCTGGATTTTCCTGGCATAAGGTGTCCATTGATGTGATGGGACCATTAACCATGAGTATGGGAGAGTCAAATACATCATAGTTGCAATCAAACATCTGACGAAATGGGGTGAATTGAAGGCTCTAGCAAAAGTAGACGCTACAAGCACTTCATGGTTTATCCTGGATCAAGTATTATATTGACATGAATGCCCGCAGGTCTTGTTGAGTGATAATTTACAAATTTCACATCCCATGTGATCCCACTAATAAATGAAGTAATGGGTATCCAAGGAGTCATGTCTGTACCTTACCAGCTGGAGAGAAATAGACTTGTAGAGTGAGTTAATTGAACGCTGGCCATGCGCTGAAATAACTGGTCGCAGGGAGAACTTCTTCATGGTGAAATAATTTAGTTTGGTGACATTTGCATACAACATAAGTCATCATATGGCGACGGGAAAAAAACCATATGAGTTACTATTTGGAAGGAAGGCCGCTTTGCCACCAATTTTTGTATTTGGTGATTGGAACAACATTGAGGATGAGTGCTGAGCAGTACCTATTACAATTGTTAAGTTTCCTTATTGAGATGTAACTGCAAGCATTCAATATGACCCTGAAGAAAAGAAGCACGGCAAAAATTATGGTGATAAGAACTGACTGGCCTTATCAGAATACCAAATAGGAGAAAAGTTGCCTATTGTGATATGCATGGTTCTGGGAAGTAACAACTAGATGCATTGTGGTTTGGTCCGATTGAGATCATTGCCAAGATGGCAATGGATGCATATTCCGTCATGAACCTCTTAGAAGGATTGTAAATAAAGTCCATGTTAAATGTTTGAAGCAGTGAATTGAAGAAAAAAAATAAAAAAGAGTGTTCCCAAAGGACCGCTGAACCATTAAGATGATTTTGTCCTGAAGATTTGGTTAAGTCCTAAAAAGGGACCGCTGAACCAAAAACAGATGGTTAAGTCTTAAAAAAATAGACTTCTAAACCTTAGAAAACTGGTAGGTCTAAGTAAACCTCAGAACCAGTTTGGGAAATTATATAAACAAGATGGACCATTGAACTGAGTGAAGGTCATGTCCCATATAAAAAATATAAAAGTTTGATAAAAATACTTAAAAAAATATTAAAAAATGCACGGAAAAAATATATATTTTTAAAATTTTTTATTGGTTATCCTTGACTTGGGGATGATTCTGCCTATGTCGCATCTTGAGGGGATGGAGGATGTATCACAGTAGGAGTGAACAAACTGTTGAAATCTTTTTGAGATCAGATGCTAACAAGGTTAGACCTACTTATAGCCAGATTTGTTAAGCGGAGGCTGATCCCTGTGAGAATGCAATTAGGAGAAGTGAGATGGAAATGTCAGTACTTGCCAAACTTGATACCCAGATCATTGAGGAAAGCAACAGAACAAGAAGAGGCAGTTGGTGAATGACCCTGAGTAATCCAAATATGGCACCAAAACCAGAAGTTTGGTCCTTAGTGCTTGCCAAAGGTCTTCAAGAACATTGGAATATGGGCTGGCATCAAGCAAGGGATACTAGGTGAGGGTTGCTGAATCATGCCCCCAATCAAAGCCATAAGGAGAAGCTACCAATGGGATGCGCCAGAGATGTGATAGTAATGCAGGGAGCGAATGGCATCCTGAAGATGATGACTACAAGCTTCTTGGAAATGAAAGAAGAATGAGCAATGATAGCTGGGAGAGGCCGGAAGCTTTGTGGCCCAAAAAAAGAACTTGGATGGCAAAGTGAAGAGCATAGGCTGCAGCGTCTTAATCTAGGATGTTTTCAATTTTGGAGGGGTTCAGAGCTATAGATAGAGCCTTGGTTACTTGAGTTTTCAATTCTGCGTAGGGGAGTTCAAAATGTCTGCGGTTTCTGATGACTAGTTCTGGTGATAGACTAGCTGGTTTGTTCAACTGGCCAAGTTGGAAAAGGAACTCCAGAAGCAAGTCTGATCTGGTGAGGAACTTTCAATTAGGAGCGGAGGGCATTGCTTCAGGAGGTTTGACAATAATTGTAGGATTATCTGAAAATGGAGCTGAGTCCAGGAGAGTTTTGATTCTAACTCAGGTTTTCATGAAAGAGGGAGGATTATTTGTGAGTCGTTCAGGATAATTGCTAACCTGGTTTCATTGGAGTTGGATACCATTTCCAGTAATTCCATGGAAGGACTGGCTATAGGTAATTGACTGGGAGTATGAGTCCTAGGCGGACCATAGAAGATGTTACATTGTGCAGAGTGACCCATCATTTAGAAGAGCTGAACATCTTTGTCAGACATGCTGTCAAGCAGTTATTGATACCAAGACTCCAGGTTCGACATCTGAGCTTGATGAGAGGGGGAATGTCAGACCTTTATAAATAGTTGACATAATGCATTCTGGAATCAATTAAGCTTTAATTTTTAGAGAAAAAAATTCCAAATTTAATGAGATAAGCTCTCCAGAGAAGTTTTAAGAATGATATGAGACAAGAAGGTACTATGAGAAAAAAACAAGAGTGAATATAGATGAGCTTTTGGGGGTGGAAGGCAAGTCACTAGGTCATATGGCTACCAACCTGAAGGTTGCATGTTCAATTCCCGCCCTTCGCACATTTATTGGGGTGCCAGATGAAGGAAGATATTGGCGGTTAGTAGGTCTAATAACACGAAAACCTTACCCATGACATAACCAGAAATTCTGAGTCCCAATCCAGAGGTGGAAAAACTTTCTACAATGGAGTTGACCCCGCTTAAGTTTCATGTCAGTGTTTACTCTCTTTTTTTCTTTCAGTAATTTCCATCCCCCAGTTGGCTTGCCTTAATTAAATATAATACAAATGAGCATCTTTAATTGCACCACAAAATGAACATTGATGGAAAAAATCTCTTATCAAGGATGAGGAGGAAAATAACGAAATTGAGGATGCTGGACCAATAGTCCTGAATATGACAATGGTACATATGCCCTGATGGGGGGAACTGGATCCCAGGATCAGTATTGTCACAAGTAAAATTGATCAGCCCAGGATGACAGAAGGTCGTGGAGACCGTTCTCTAATTTGCCAGTAGAATAAGAAAAATGAAGTAAAATTCATGTTGAAGGTTGTCCTGAGCAGAGTAGTTTAAAGATTGACTGTGCTCCACTAGCACCCAAGAAGTGTTTGACCTGGTGTCTAAGGCGGAACTCTCATGTATCAATCTATTCTCCCTGAAAATCTAGGCAAGATAGGGGATGTGTTGGGTTTTTGCCCACCGTTCCAGCCATCTGGATTACCATGGATCATTAGGGGATTATTACCTATAGCAAGTTAATTGGATATTAGTTGACTTCACTTTTGGGTTAATATTATTCAGGAATTTTAGGTAATTCGGTTGGTTCATGTCCATTTGGGATTGTCAGGTGAATGCTTAAGTTCTCATTTGGCAGAGTTGCCAATGAAAAGGGGCATCTGATATTTGATCAATGATTAGGTATCAGGTGTACCATTTAGGATCAGTTGGGTTTCATCACTGACTAATTGGGAATTTATGGAGCAGGTTGTAAGGTGAGTGATGCCGCCTGAAACAAGCAATTGATAAGTTAGTTCATGACCTACCATAATAGGTAACAAGTCCCATTACAAAAAGCAAGGTCACTCACCAAATATGGTTGGTTCACTGGGATCAAGTAGAAAACGTTAGGGACAAATTTTCTGACTCTTTCAATTTTAGGTCTCGTGGATGTCTGATGAAGGAAACCTAACCACGATGAGGAAGACCATTGCTTATGGGATGACAAAGGGTAATTCAATGGCAACAGCTGCTGTTCCAAGGCTGAGGCGCCAACCAAGGGTTGGGCGCCGAATTCCCTCTATAAATTCTCCTGATATTTCACTTAATGAAAAATAGACTTTTGCAGAATTAGTTATTAGTTTTAGTTCTATTCATCTTCAAAAAATTATTGCTGTGTGCTTTAATTGGGGACTCTTTAGAAAAAGAAAGAGTAAGGATCTAGAATCCTTAGAAGAGAAGTTATCTGAGACGAGAATTGCTGCCAACTTTGTGTCACCAGTGAAAGGACGTAAAGTAGGATATGGGCATGGATCAAGTTAGGCGGATAAGGGTATAAATTCCTACTGAAGACATCTAGAGTATTTCGAGGAGGAATACATTCAAGCATTGGACCAACACTAGTTATCTATTTTACTACAGATAATAGTCTTCATACTATTATCAATCATATATCATATATCATCAGACAACGCGAAGAGTGCACAAACCAAACCTGTGCAAGTTATAAATTTAAGGGTTAATATTTGTGAACGAGCAGCAAAGCCCAAAAACGTTAACAGGGTTGAAGCTGTTGCTCTCCCCGCTCAGACCGCTAAAGCCATGGCCACCTTCTTACATTAGTATATATTTACCCAGCATGAATGCCCCAGGTCCTCCTATGTAACATTGGGAAAAATTTTACCTCTAGAGTGGTAAAGCTCTTTATCACCTCCATGAAAGCTCAACAACTTTTCTCAGCCCCTATAATCCATCCACATATGGTGCTGTAGAAAGAGTTAATGTAACCCTGGTCTTTATACTTTGCAAAAAAGGCCAATTGAAGTTCTCTCCACTGGGATCTCTACTAATCCAGTGCCCTCAAAGCCTACCTGATTAGCTACCATCACATCCTCAAGATGTCCCCTTTCTTGGTTTGTATGGATGAGAACCTGGGGTACCAGTTCTACTAGCCAAAGACATTTTCTCTGACATAACTGACACAGAGCAAGCCATGAAAAAGTTAGCCCAGCACATCATCCAACTACAAGCTAAGGCTATGACTAACTTGGCAAAGACTGTCACTATATAAAGCCATTCAAATAATGAGCTCCAGGCCCCTCTCCCCTACTTCTTTGTATCAGACTTGGTGTTGTATTACCACAATTGCATCACTCTTAGAAGTGAGAAGCTTGGGTCTATCTAAGAAGTACCCTTTGTAGTCACATATAAGAGAGGGTTTAGTACTCTATAAAATCCATCTTCTGGAGTCACTTTCAACTGGGTCCATGGACAATTCTTGTGCCTCTATTGTGTCCCTAACACTCTTGAAGGGGGTAATGTCAGACAATTACAAGTCAAATACTGTTAAAAGAGTGTTCCGAGGGAAAAAGGTGGATATCCCACAAAAACCCTGGTCAATTCTTGGTGGAATCCCCCAAATTGGGGTAATAATTCTATTCACTCACCCCAGATAAAATGCTCCAATGTTTGTAGTCAGGTTGCGCCAACTTGCAGCAGAATCAGGAAAATCTTCTGAGTCCCCAACATCCAATAGGATAAAATATATTCAATCTTTACCCCACAGGGTTATTCTACCAGTTAATGAACGTCCATTGGCCATCTTGTTGAAGCAAGGAGAAGTTTGAGAGCTCCCATAAGTCCAAACCTCATATACTCTAATTTGGCTATCTGCAGCCAAATCTGAATTTCGTAACACCCCCACTTTGAACCTTGATACTTTTAAATACTAAGCATCAAGATATAATGAGTGATTTCATTTTGACCCTAAAATCTATTTTCAAAATCATATAAATTCCAGCTTTTTAGTTTGCTAAAAATTTCATATTTTAATTATAAGTGATATAAAATTTCCCAAAACCACTTATTCCGCAGGTGAAAGAATTTCTCCTCCTGAAAACTATTGTTAGTGATAGGTGCAAAAAGCACTAGAGAGCATATAACCAGCCTTAATTCCAACAGTAATAGATAGGGACTACCCCATTGTTTTATACTAGGTTGATGAAGTAATTCTTTTGAGTTATGGAAGTCCATTTATCCCTCAAGTAATGAAAAGCTGTAGTCCTTCTAAGGAAAAAAAAATTTGTTATTCTCATAGTTTAAAAAGCTTTTTTGAAATTTAATAAAGCTAGTATCAACAAGAAATTTCTTAGCTAATATTGGGAAGAACTATAGCAGAGCCACTGACCTTCAAAGAGCCAAACATAACAGGTAACGCACACTACGTCGCCACACTTTTAGTTCTCATAGGCCCCTCCATTACATATTGTTGATGGTGGGCCACATCAGGAGCTATTCTTAGTTGTTTTGGTTACTAACTTGATAATACATTCGCAGGAACGCCGCTGTCAACAATGTCTTGAACCTGGACTCATTTTACACAAAAACAAACCTAAGTACAATCAGGAAGATAGTGTGAATCTCCTTTTATTTCAAGAATAAAAGGAGTATTAATTTGATTAATTATAGTTTCTTTGTTCTCCTTCTTTGGGTAATTGGGTAGTCAAAGGCTCAATTGTTAATGCAACTTTAAATAATTCTAAAGGAGGTAATGATGAGACTCTTTGGTAACACCAAAAGTAAGCTGTGCTCAGTAATATAGATGGCATAAGATATTGTGACAACTTCTTGGCCCTCTCTTTCCAAGGTCTCTCAGTGAGTTTTGTTGATGACTGACACTGTAGGGGGTAGTATATCAGGTTCTTTTAATATGATAATGCTCACATTTTCTTCATGACTCTTGGAAAAGATTGAATGATGACCAGAGTTAGAGCTCCTCCTTCTACTGATGAGGCTCTTTTCCCTGGCTTTCGTTCGCTTGTTGGTAACAAGATGTTAAAACTTTTTGAGAGCTTACCCTCAATTGAGTTCTAAATTTTAAGTTCATGGTTTGATTCCTCATTTTTAATAAATACTCACTTCTTCTCCCTTGTTCAATTGCACAGGTTTCTTGTATTTGCATTGTTTGAATTGCTGATATAAAAGATTAGAATGGGTGGCAGTAGTACCAATACTTCTATTCTAGTTGATCTGATAGCTAAAATAGTGATTAGGTCCAACGCCAACCTGGTGCTTGTCCTAATATTGATTTATGAAATGGTAGGGACTTCTTCCCTATTTCGTCTGGTAGAACTTAGCCTAGGATAAGGTTGAGAGGTTCTTCTTCCTTCTCGTCACACAGAGTCTGATGAGATGAGAAAATATAGACATAGGATCCTCTTGTCATTCTTTCTCTAATCACAAGAGCAAACAGTTTAGGTTATAAGTTTTATATAATTGTATATTCAAACAGATATGCTTTATTATAAAGGTCAAGGATATTTCATAGTATTTTGTGAACAACTCTTTGGCTGGCACCCCAATTGAGAACGGTGGCTGTCACCAATGAATTAACCCTACAGGGTCACGTGAAACAATGATCTTCCTCATCCAATATAATTGGGTTCTCTATCCTACTCAACCACAACCTTTTCTGAGTTAAAGCTAAAACGTGTCCCAACATCCTTATTCATAAACCATCAAATATACACTTATCTGGTACCAACATGTTTAGGTAATGAGACTCTAACCCATAAACATCAATTTTCAATCCAGAAAAAAACCTCAAAAGTTTACCTAAGATATGTACATTATAGCCAGCAACTCGTAAACCCCTTAGCCAATCAGAAACTTTACCCAATCAACCCTACAAGTTAATTAAGTTTTTGATAATTAAATTGCCCCCTTAATCGCTTGTTTATTGTCAGGGATCATCCTCAATGAAACACTCATCAATCTTGTGGATCATGATATGGCAGATTGATGTTTTTCTACTAGAATGTATCTACAAGCAATAGTTATCATATAAGTAATTGATATCTTCAACATCCACTAGCAGAATAGATTTTCTAGTGAACTAGCAGATAAATATAATCAATGAATCTGGATGATATGGGCAAAAATCCCAACACAAGGTTTATCCCATGACGTCACTTAGGGTAAAAGGCCATATTCTGCCCCTTAGATTCATAGATATAACAACTTATCTCTGCAAGGCTACAGCAATTTAAAAAAATTTCTTGACTAGAAGGGAAGCTCTCTGTAGTACCTCTTTTAATTTTATTAACTCACAGAGGTTGGTTGGCCTGTGTTTCCATGTTGAGAAATCTGAATGTAACTTTTTTACCTTTTTAGTCATTTGATCGAGGATGGCATATCTAGTTCCTTCAAAAGTGCCATAAGCAAGGAACGGTGCAATGCAGACTAATCCTTGGTAAAATTCTGTAGCGTTATCTTAACGTCAAAGTCCCCCTAAGTCTTTATTACCGAGCATTACCTGGGCCTCATGTTAAAAGTGGTCAGTGAACTCTGTGATAATTTCGTTATTCTTAAGATGTATGGGCATTGGCTTTTTCTTTTGATTCGACAGGAATTGGGGGATCTAAACTCTCATATAAACCCACTTTCAACGTTGGCAAAGACTCGATGTTCCTTAGGTAAGTAGGGCATGATCAGATCCTGACTCTGGTCATCTAACTGTTAATCATGGATGTGTCTTTCAATATCATTGTCACCATGCATGGTGTAACCTTTTCTCTGGTTTATTTTACAAATCTAATTGTGATTAAGTTTCCTAATGATATGTGTGTGATGATAGCTATATGAAGGCAACTATCCAGTTGAGTTCTAACGACCAATAGGTCTTAACTCATTTAGGTTATCCCTACAGGAAGGTACTGACAACTTTTACTCTTGTAACTCAGAAAGAATCTGAATAAGGGAAACTAATCCTTAAACTCTAGAAATAAAAGAACTTAAAACCATTTAAACAAGGTACCTATCCCCTCCACTCTTTATGCAAAAGATCTTGAGAGAAAATCAATAATTAAAGTAAACTATTTGTTATAAATTTAGCTTGAAGGATATAATAAACTGAAGGATTGCACAGGAGCGAATTCCCACTGATTCAATGGAAAGGCGATATGAGATTGACATTCCTCAAAAAAGTTAATAAAATATAGGATGGAAGCCAAAAGCTCCAATAAAAGAAATTTTTGTTATTTTCAGCAGAGTCCACTACCATTTTCCCCTTGAGATTTACATTATAGAGTCACACTACGGGTTACTATCCAAAAACCTCCATACTCTCCTTCTATATTTCCTTTTACCTTCATCCTGATGGCCAATTCATGGCCTATTCACTCATCTAGTCAGCTTCTCTAATTTCTTTAGCAATTGCTTCATCATTGAAAGTTCTGACGGATTTCCCATATTTGGTCAAGGTCAAATCGCTTATTATAGACCCATATCAAATCTCATTAATTATTAATAAACTTCATATTGTGATTATGGATAATAAAAGATGTTTTTCCAATCAAGTTTTAGGCTTATCGTCCAGTCATATTGAGTTTTCTGATATTCCCCCCCCCTTTACTGGACAATAAGTCTTCAGTGTAGCTCCAGCTAGCCATTTTCTTTATGATGTCTTTACGTTCACCTATGCAACTTCACACCAAACCCACGGCGAATTTTCTTAGTTATAGTACATCAGAGGCATGGCTGACCCTTACCAAGTTCTACTACCTGAGTTCCCCAACAGCCATGGTGACAATGGTGTACTGGAGGTAGATGCTGTGACTGCCTTGGCTCAGGAGGAGCTTCTTTAGAGTTTGTTGGCCAAATGACGCCATGGAGCGCCCCTTTCAGCGATCTTATGGTGCAGTTGCGCTGAGGTGGGGAGCGGAGCAGAGGCCCTTCATTTACTGAAGCAGCGCGGCTCCTTGTGGATAGCTTCAGCCATCTAGTGCCACCACCTATTTCTTAGCATCATCTGTAAGGGCTGTCAGTCAGCTAGATGTATGCTTCATTCAATGGGTGTTAATCAGATGGTTGGGGGATAACCTTCACTTCAAACCACTTCCACTCGTTGGGGGTGTTTTTCAATACAACCAGCTGTGATTCATGCATTCTTGGGTTTCTACTGCGTTTCAGGCTCTGAAAACCAATGACCCAATTTTCCCTCCCCTTAATGGTGCTCATTGGAAACATAGTTCTCTCTTCCCCGCTGACAAGTGGCATTCAGTAATGGAACACCATCAGGCGGCACTAAGTGGGCCCGTTGGGCGTCTTTTTCTGCGTCCAATTACTTTCCCTACACCTGTCACAGCCTGGACAACATCCTTGTGTATTGTCTGGCACTCGGCGCATCCTTTTTCCCTCAAGATGAGACCTAGCTCCTCGTTTGCTGCCCACTCCATCTATCTCTCCCCCCTTCATTGTTACTCCCTGCTATCCCAAGGCCACCAGAAGATGTGGTTGTGGGCCTTTCTCCTGTTGGCCCAAGAGCTCGTCCATTTTTATCAACTTGTTGCTTTACCTGCTCCCTGGCTCTCACCCTGAGTTCTAGCCCAATCTCCTCTTGCAGTTTGTCCACAGAAACCTTCTCCCTCCCACTGGCTATTCATCTTCCATTCCGTTCCTGACCTCATACCCTCCAACGACACTGCCACCTCCCCCTCCACTGACACCCAAAGGGCTTAGTGAGGCTGAAGCGACCACAAGGCGCCATAGAAGAAACACACGGGCGTCCCACCAGTCAATGCGTTGGAGTAGCCAGAGGAACAAGAGGAGTCGGAGATGATTATGATGTGGACACCAGTGACGGCTTCCTTTATTTATTTATTTATAATAAAGCAAAATAGCTATATATATAAATACTTTTTTATCTTTTTTGTATCCTCTATAGCTTATATGACCAAAGGAACTTAAAATACACTTGGTTAATAATTTGATTAATTTCTGGGTCCTTGATTGTGTAGGAATCAGCACCCATTTTTTCTTATCTAAAAGGGTCTGATCCAAATGTTAGCTAACTTAATACTCCATCCAAAACCGTGCTAGTCATGGAACAGGACACTCTCTCCTATTTTGAACTGCGGAATTTACTACGCTGTAGTTGATTGGAGGCATGATCTTATATCTTTTTAGCTAGGCTTGTTATGTATGCTTTGGTCTAGATCTTTCAAGCGTTGACGTCAAAGTTGCCAAATAGCGTTTTGGATCTATTCCACTGGTATCCTCTACACAGGAATAGATTAAAGCATGAAGGGCTGTGTACCTCTCTTAAAGCAACTGATAGGGACTCTTCCTAGTCACTGAGTGATAGCATATATTGTAGGCAAATACTGTGGTGGAAAGGAGGTTACTATAGTCTGACAGTCTATCTGTCACCAGCTTCCTGAGTATATTCACCTGTGCTCCATTAACACACTTGATCATTCCATTAGACTCATGATGGTATGGGGTTATTAGAACTCCGCGGAAAACCATTAATTTGTTCAGCTTAGGGAGAAAGTGTAAAGTGAAGATTAAATCAGTTGTCTGTGAGTATGAACTGTGGGCAGCCATGCTGTTAAATTATGCACTCCATTGTGAATTTGGCAACAGTGAATAACCCCAAATCTTTTATCACCCGTGCCTCTACCCACCTTGTAAAATGATCTATCACTACTAGTATGTACTGTAGTGATTTGCGCCACTGACAAAGGCCCCACAACGTCGATAGATACCATGTGCCAGGTGAACTGAGGTTTCACCAGATGATAGGAGGTCTTCTGGAGAAAAATTTTTATACATGATATTGATGACGATGGGAAATCATTTTATGCATTTTAAAGTATAGAAACTCCAATTTGTAGCGTGGTAACAAGAACTTTAATGTTTTGTAAACCTTCCATGAACTACTGCCTTGTGAACGCTTAAAATAATGTCCAGTTGGGATGAGGGTTTTTAGAAGCTCAGCGTAACACCACTGATCCACTTGTTCAGCTCACCATTTTTCCAAAAAATATTAGCTCTCATTCCGTCCAACGCCTGAATAACTTGAAGTGTCTTGCTGGTGTATTTGCTAACAATCATTTTTTATGCTTTAAGTCACCCAAATCTGCTGTTATGCGATTTTTGTGAGCCAATATAGATAGTCGGCGTTCTGATGTTTCACACCAGGGAGGTGAAGTACTTTAAAACCGTAGGCTTGAAGCTTGAGCGCTCACCATGAGAAGCGTCCCTATGGCTCTCAAAGATTCCTAAACCAGTGCAACGAAGCGTGTTCAGTCATGACTATAAACTTTACTCCATGAAAGTAAACCCAGAACTGTTTGTTTTTAAATCACATCTAGGCACTCCTGATTGGTCACAACTTAATTACGCTTGTGGCTGATTAAACTGCAGCTTCAATAGGTGATGGGGTGCTCCTATCCATAGCCATCCTGTAGAGATAGTATTGCTCTGACAGTAGAAAGTGAAGCGTCCATCTGGATGATAAACTCCTTTAAATTTTAGATATGGATACACTGGAGCATTTATCACCGCCAACCTCAGAGTGTCAGAAGTGCTCTGACACCATTTTGTCTATGCAAATGTTGCGTCCTTCTTCAAAAGTTCAAAATTTGGAGCCCCAACCCAACTCTTTGGGAATAAAATGTCAGTAGTAACTGATCATGCCCGAAAATACTTAGATATCACATTTGGTAATTGGTTGGGAAATCTTCTTGATGGCTTATACCTTAACAGTTGCATTTTAAGTCCCCTGGCGTCAACCATGAATCCAAAAGAATCTAGATAGTCTTTAAATAAATGGCATTTATGGGGTTTAATCTTTATTTTGGCTTCTGTGAGCTGTCAAAATACCTCTTCTAAATTTTTTAGATGCTTTGAAAACGTCCACGAGAAGACATTAATAAAATTGAGGCAGACAAGGATTCATGGCAGCTTTAGAGCCCTAGTATAGTATACATGGCCCTCTGGAATATAAGTTAAGCATTTCATAGCCTCTTCGGCATACAAATGGGCTGTAACAATCCTTAAATTGTGATCACCACACTTATCTTTTTTCACCACAGGCATTCTAATTTTCCAGCAGCCCAATATCAGGTTCATAGTTAAAAAGTAATGAACGCAACCAAGCGGTCTAAAGCGTCATTAATTTGGGGCAGCGGATATGGGTCCTTTTAGTAATTTTTTTGAGTTTCCAGTAGTCAATTACTACACAGTTGGTACCATCCATCTTTTTAATAATTAACATTGGTGAAGCCCAAGGGCTCTTAGATGTTTCCAAAATTCCCTGCTCTAGCATCTTTCTTATATCATAAGAAAATACCTCCTCCACAGCTCTCAAGCGGCTGATTTGCTGAGACTGAATAAGAGGGTGGCCCCTTGTTTCCAATCAATGGACGATGCCTGACTGCATCCTAAATCGTGATCATCAGCTGCAAAAATTTCCTTATACTTTTTAATAAAGCCATTGCGCAATCCTTCTGCTCTTCTAAAAACCCTTTTAATGTTTTTTACAGGACCACTGCCATTACGCCATCCAGAGGTCATTGGGAAGACCAACCTCATCTAGCAAAATGATTTATGGAAGTGATGACATTTATCGACTGGGGTCAAATACAGATACGCCACCGCCTGGTGTCTTTGGACCATTAGCAGTCCTTTTATAGGTTTGGTAACAACAACTTAATCTCTTTTTTTTAGTACTAGATGGTAACAACTTAATCTCTTTGTGGTAAGGTAATGTGATGCCTGGGGACACATTGGGCTTGAGGCGGGATTGCTAATAGGGCTCAAGAACCTCCCCATAGAACCCTTTTGGTATCTCAATTTAAAGCGTTGTTCCTAGTATAACTTGGTGGCCAGAGGGGATCATTATTACGGCCGCGTATCAGAGAGGAAGTCCCAAGTATATTTATATGATGAGGGACAACCAAAGTCTTATTAGCAATCATTTATAGTGGAATGAGATTAAACCGTCACTGTATGTGAGATTAACTTGCCCATGCGGGAGGAATTCTTTGGCACACCACTGGAGGTAAAGTAAACAAGGATCTGTTGTTCTAAGATCTCAGATTTTTCCTCAGCCATATCAACTACTACACCAAAGTGGCGCATGAAGGCTGCTCCTATTAACATATTGTAGTTGTGGTCAGTAACACAATCACTAGTTAAAAGATGGCGATTGACCCAAACCTCAGTGGCAGCACACTATAAGCCCCTTTCTGAGACAGTTCATTCTGTCCTATCAGTTACGTATACTATCAGATGCTCAACGTCAGGCTTCAATGGTAAATTAGCTATCAACCTTGATGATACTGTGTTAATTGGGGCACCAGTGTCTATGATCGCACAAGCATCATATTTAGCCACAAAAATATCACAATATATACATTCAAAATAAGAAAACTTTTGAATGTTTAATACATGATCATCCACGTAATCCCTTTTTTCAAGTAACCACATAATACCATCCTGACCTTGGGGTATCCCTAATATTCACGTCTACAGGGATGGCAAAGTTTACCCCTTTCAGTTAAGCGCATGTGAGGAGGGTCAGTTTTTGTCATATGAGGCTTGCTCAATACCTGATAAGCATAGGTCTTCAGAATCTCGTAGCGTCCCTCCTTCACTGCGGCCTCTTTGGATTGTGTTTGGGTGAGCACATGTATATTGTCAGAAGGTTGATGATATAGTAACATGTTGTTGTGGTTGTGGGTCCCAGCATAAAACAACTCTTTGGGATCAGGTAGTTCAGTTATATGAAACCGCATAAGTAGAAGGTCCCATCTCTACTACGCTTGATTTTTTCTGATTAAATTTGTTCTGGCTGTACAACGTGGATTTGTTGCTTAGTAGGGAAGTTTAAGGCAAATGTCCTAGGCGACTGCATTCATTAAAGGTCAATCCATAAGCTTCAATCCCCGAGTGTCCTTGAAAGTTCCAGAATTAGGGTTGGGTAAAGGATTATAGTTTGGCTGAGGATGAGGCAAAAATTATAGGACAGTCAAGGATCCTTTGGAAAATAAAAGTTGCACGTGATGGCCCACTCAAAAAAGGAGGGCCAGCGGTGGGCATTGATGGCTTCCATTCTGGTTTAGGTGGACTGAATGTTGCTGCTAGATGAAGCAGGCAATTAAAAATTTGAGTAAAGGGACATCCCCTTGCAAAATTGGAGTCATTGCGTTTGTTGGGATTTCTGCCCAATTCAGGAAATTCGCATGAGTCAGAAGACAGGAATTGAACTCAATCCATTAAAATAGCAAAAACCAGTATTGGGGATAATCCACAGCTATTATAAGCCCTCTCTCTACCAGGGAAAATCCCTGACTATTTTGAGCCCCTGATGATATTGAGGACAATACTCGCCTAATTTAATCAATTACTATTCTCCTGGAACCTCCTAATCTCGGGATTAAAACTTGATCCATGCGGCGAACAAATCCTATTTGACTGAGATGACTAGCCTGCTGCAGAATCACCGATTTGTAACAATTATAGATCTTATCTTGGACTGCTTGGAGGTTGATCAAAAAACCACCCTGATCTCCCCTATAATTTGGATCCTAGCAAATAAAGATTACTCTATCTTTTGAAATTTTCAAGTTAAATCGGCCTATCTCTAAATTACTTAGGAACTAAATAATAGCTAGGATTTACCACTCAAGAAACTTATCCTGAGTGAAAACTTCTGGCCAAGGTAAGCTAAACTTATAATCCAGCACCCAGAAACTTCAGGTTTCCTGGCCCTAAAAATAAAAGGACAAGTGCTCTTAACCCTCAGTCCTGACAGAGTTAAAGAGTTCACGGTGTGGTTTTACTGCCAAAGTCATTGCAATTCCAACATCAGCCTCAGATAAAGTCTCACCCCTATTAAGACATGCACTTCCAAAGTGAAAAATCAGAAAGCTTTTTCAAAGTCTCATTCCGCTGAAACCCAATTGTAATAAAAATTGGCTTTCTGCTGATCCATTTTTCTACGCCCCAGAACAAGCTCACATTGTGCCCTTGACTTCCTGATAGGTTACTGAGTTGTCCTTAATGTAGAACGTAACTTGATCAGCGCTCTTAACATCTAAGGTAAATATTAGCAGTTTTTCCATATGGTGTTCTGAAGCTCCCTCCACAGCGAATATTGAAGCTCTAAAGAACCCATGAATGTTTCCATCACAATTGAATGGAGGCAACTTGTTGATGCAAACATCCTTTTAATTCAAGCCTAAGAACTCTTGGAGTGATCTGGGGCACTGTTCATTGGGAATATCTTGAATCATGGCAAGGGGAGTACAAAGAAGGAAGACCGGAACTCAGATTGTCCATGGGATTGGTTACAGTATGTTTTTTCAGCTGGAAACACAGTAAACATATGAGAAACTATTTTTTGGCAAGTTATAATCATCCCCAGAGCTTCTGCTATGTGTAAATTGACTCACACTGCCTTCTTAGTCGGTGAAGAGTTCTTCTGCACTCTACTCATCTTAATTCCTACCTCAGTGCCTATATCCTCCACTAGCGCTCTCTTTTTATTATTCAGCTTCATGGCGTGGACTTTGACGATAAGTAATAGCATAATTTTTTGCTCAACGCAGTGAAGCCACTCAACAGTGACATTGAGGAGGTTTTCTAGTTGTTTTTTCTTCTGGACGAGGGTACATAGTTGACTAAATACTTCCTTAAACAGATCCACAAAAATCTTTACACTCATGGAGGAGCTTGTCTTGGTCTCTGCGTAATGTATCCAGGACAATTTTAATCTCTGTATATTGTACCAGCTCAGTAAGCTGGAATGGCTTCCCATTAGTGCTAACTGGACTGGCTGGTCAGATAGCTTGATATACTAATTTGGTTGATTCAGTGGGACCCCTATAGTGAGAGCCATTGCTATAAATTTGGTTTAATGGGATATAATCCGTTTAAGAGTTGCACAGGATCAAATTCCAACTGATTCAACAATAAGCAATATGGCGATCACCGTTTCTTTAAAAAATATATATAATATACAATGGAAGCTGAAAGCTTTAATAACAACAATCTTTACTATCTTCAGCAGAATTCACTACCTTTATCCTTTTAAGATTTATACTGTGGAGCCGCACTGTGGGTTACTATCCAAAAAACCTCCCTAATCTCCTTCTGCATTTTCTCTTTTACCCTCATCCCTATGGCACTTCACGGCCGTACACTCAGCTACTAAGCTTCTCTAATATCCTTGGTGCTTGCTCATCATTAGAAGTTCTGGTAGAATTCTTATAATTGGCTGAGTTCAGATTGCTTATCATTGAGCCATATGAATCTCATTAAATTTTTAGTATACTTCATAAAATTTATTATGACGGATAACCAATGATCTACAAATTGATAATTTAAGCTTATCATCCAGTCATCTCAAATTTCCCAACACTATCTTAAAGTCTCTTCCAATCTTTCTTTCACTTCAATACCTAAATTGAAGCCAAATAAATTTTTTTTAAAAAATACAAAACATGACTGCTCGATTGAGCCAAAGCTTACCAATGTCAATGCAATTGAAGCTTGCTGCCCCAGCCTGGGGTGGTGGTGCACCGCCATCTGGCATCTTTCAGCAACTGCCAAAGCGCGCCCAGGCTGGCTCTGCTAGCCCTTCCAAATTCTACTGGGCGTTATGTCCCCCCTCAGGACTTGGCCAACCACCTCGCAAGCTCTCAGGTGGTGCTCTGGAGCCCTTTGGTGCTCCCACGGAGCAATTTGCATTTTTTTCCTCCAGGACAAATATGGGAATCTCTTCCCATACACAAGCGCGGCCATCATCGAGATGACCTTGACAGTTTTCAAACTTGCTGGCTATATTGACTTCCACCCCTTTAAGGGGTACTTTGACCTTGGCTTCCGCTCTGAAGCTGATGCAGCAGCAGCAGCCAAGCTGCAAATTAATTTGTAAAAATTCCTTTGCCCACCATTTGCAACCAGCTCCTGGATGAGGCCACTTTGGTGGTCCAGTTCACCAGGTTGCCCTCCTTCCTTTCCCCTAAACGCCTCTGCCATGAGCTCATGGAGGGTTTGGCCATTTACGGCGCAGACCCTGTGTTGCAGTTCGTGGTGCCCCATGGGGCATATTGGCTGGCAGGCCCTCACGCCTTTAAGATGATCTGCCCATTTCATCACAACACCCACCTTGCGATTCTTCCCCTCCTGCACCGTGATCAGGTCCGCCCCTGATCATCCTTTTGGGCGCATTAAAAATGGCTGCACCATCTGCCCCTTGTGTTTTGAGCTTGATCACTAAAAGCGCAAGTGCCCTACGGCTTCTGCTTCTGCCACTTCCGCCGCTCCCCTCTCTGGCGCCACCCCAGTGGCTGCCTCACCCCAATTTTTTGAATGGGGCGTGATCCTCCCGCCCCCAACCTTGGCAAATTCTGGCATGGCTTCCAAAGCCACAGTCAATCAAAATTTTAAAAATGTTAAAAATTTGCTCAATTTATGGCGCCCTGAGCTGAAGGCTGAAACAATTTCAGCTGAGCTGCCATGGTCAACATCTCACAGCCAATCAGGTGCTGCCAACCTGCCAACTCCAGTGGCTGGGCTGGCACTAGCCAATGTAAATCCATTTGAAGCACTTAAATGGATTGATGATTTGGATAAGGCTTATAATGTTAGGCCTGATTTTGCTTTGGAGGATTTTTTTGTCAATCCTCTTAATTCGTGCCCCCACCATTTTCGCCCCAAAAACGGTTTTCCAGTTTAAAATATAAATAAAATGGCAGTTGAAGCTGCTGCTGTTCCTGCCAACACTCTACCACACCAGCAACTCTATGGGGCGATGGAACCCCTGGTTAGGGGTATTCCTATCCCCAATTTACCCAATGATTTTGAGGAAGATGCAAAATATGAGATTGAGGAGCTCGCTTTTGGTGCGAGCCAAGCTTGCATCATCCCATCAAAAACCTCTCTTTTGATCCCAACTATCCTCAAACCTGCCAGCGCATCAAGTCTCACTTGTGTGCCAGCTCTCATCAATTTTGCTTAGCATCAACTTGCTCAATATGTTGAGGCGATGGATACTGCTGTCCTCATAAACTAAGAAAACCCGCAGCTATACCTCCTCATGCCCCATGTCACTGATGCCCCTACCCCTATGTTGTCCACTATGGTCCACCAGCTAAAGCGGGCGCTGGACAAAGCTTTCCCCTTAAGCTTCCTCGCCTTCTGATATGGCTTCCTAGGCTGATAACCTAGGGCTATATTGGGAATTTTTTAACTTTTATTAATCCCTTTGTTTGGCCCATTTGCAAGTAAAGATGCGAGGCGGTCCCCCTTTTGGGTTGAGCACTTTAGTGCTAAAAAAACCTCTTCCAAAAAGCATAATAAAAACTATATTACTATCTATTCATCTAAACTCGTTCCATATAAAAATAAATAAGGGATTAACTAGAAATTTGTGCCCAACTTTTCTGTTGGCACCTAAAAGGAACAACAGTCATTGCTGATGAACTTTAACCTTAACAAGTTTTCTCAAAAAGTGTCATTTCATCCACTTAGTTGGTATCCATACCCAACTAAATTATGTGCCTCCATTAAATGGATTCAAAATTAACATGTCCCAGCACCTTTATCCAACCCCAGCATATCAACCTTTGTGAGATATAAACCTGCTTAGTTAATAAGTCCAATTTATCCATTAGTAGCAGGTCACATCACTAAAGCTAACCTGCAAGGTACTGATATGAAAATATTTGTCAACGCTTCAGTAACTCTAAAATACCTGCATTAATCAATGACGACCATGATTGATTCGCATAAGAAAGCTAATTGTTGATATTAAGCCAACATTTGACTCCTTACAAACATTGTAGTGTATGGCCCCTGATTATAGATTGATATTCAACAAGTAAAGATCAAATCGTGAAATAGATTAACCTAATATTTTATTGAGAAACAAACCCAGACAGTTATATCCAAACATTTAAAACTCCATCCCCTAAGGTTACCTTTTACTAAAGTGAACCAAGATGGGACAAGTTAGATTGGTTTTATAATCTGCCATTGCTGGATAATGTAAGCATACCAATAATCCAAACACATCCCCAAATTGACCAGATTATCCAGTGAAGATGCCATTTTAGAGATAGATGCCACTTCATTCCATAACATGAGTCAGATAGCATGGTAAAATCAATTTAAACATAGTTATATCTTTTTCTTTTTGCTTAATGCTTTTTCTCATGACCATTCTTGGCAGTGCAGTTCATTGCCCTCTTCTCTTTCTCACGTTCACTTTCATCTCATACAAGCACGGTCCTCACAGCTACACACTGCACCAGGGTTACTCAGTCAACTTGGTAAATGTAAACTCCTAAACTGCCTGTTTTCCTAGGTTGGGGATCTCACAAATTAGAGGGTAATTTTCAATTTCTTCATGACTCACAACTATAACAACAGGCCTTGTTTCAACACAAACTAATCCTAGAAAACGCCCATCCCTACTGAATCTTCTTCACTACCATAGTAGTTCATCCCCCTTCTCCCTGCAACATTAGAAATGAGAACACAGCTCAATACACATGATCACAACAGAAACAAAACTGATATACTTTTATTTTTCAATTTTTCATAATTTATAAAAGGATTTTGCCTAAACAATATTTTTATAATTTTTATTTTTTATTTTTTCTGTGTCTTTTATGTCTTATTATTTTTGTATAATTTCCTTTTAGATACAATACTTTAGGTATTTACTATGGACCATATTTACTATATGACCATTGTCAATTTTTTATAATATAGGAATCAGTTACCAATTTGGCATAAAAGTTTTTTCAGTCATGTTTTTAATTCATCCTTCTGAGGCTGACAATCGATCCCCCAAATATTTAATTAGTGACTTTATATCATGGAAGCGGCAAATGAAATAGAGACTGTTCACCAGTCATGGTGCATGAGCACCCAAAAAGCATCCCAGAATGCTGGGGGTATTACCATCCAATTAACCTGGTAGCAGGCGTGGAGTTAAGTGATTAAAAAGCGGCAACTGGCGACCACTGTCACCACCATTCCTACTATAACTGAACTGCGGCCGCCGCAGTGGCAACAGATTCTGCTGCGGTTAACTCCTTTGGGACCCATGGAAGGTCAGGATGCTCTAGGATGCCATTGGTTGGAGAGCGAGCGGCGAGGTCACAAAACCTCGCCCAGTCAGGAGAAATGATCTCTAATAAAAATGGGACGTTGCAATGCCAGAGGGCGTTCACAAGCGGGGATATCTCCAAAAGGCCACTCAATTGGTAACCCATATAATGAGGGTAAGCAGCAGCATCGTAATAATGGTCACTAAGGCCCAGTTCTTGAGTAACCCTGGGAACATGGTTCTAAGTAGATGCATTGACAAAAACGAAAAAGATTACAACTGAAAACTTAGCTGGAAAGGGGATTTGTTTATTATAAACAAAAATTTTTAATAAATGACTGACAACTGCACCAGTGAGGAAAAGTTGTCTTAAGTACTATAGGGCTTAGGGAATAAACAGGATTACCTGAATAAGGCTATCATGATCCCACTCAATTTTGGCAGAATAAGATTTGGCAGCTAGCTCAATGCAGAATTGTCCTTCCACTGGCCATCAAACTCTCATTTGAATTTTGCCACTAGACTTTTCCTCCCACAGCAATTCTTCTTGGTGGGTTGGTATGCTATGTTTGGTAGGCGACTGGTTGCACCTAAAGTTAGGCCACATAGGGGCTATCCCACTGGGTATCAAAAGAATATGGCTCCCTTAACCCCACTGGAGTTGGACCCTAATTTGTTTAGATTTTTCTCCTCTTTGGTGGAACCCAAAGCTGTCTCATGGATGGATGCTCGCCACTTTCCTTCTGGTGGCATCCTCTCACTGCCACCACCTCCACGCACAACTCCTGATCCATTGGAACAGCTCTTACATGATATGATAGGGTGAAATGGTGCAATCTTGAGGGGATATGCTGTCACCCACCTCTCATTCACCACATGGGCTAAATTGCCCTTGGTTATGAGGGGGACGGCCGCCTTCTTGACCACCTTTTTAATGTAGATTGGGAATGTGGCACAATCAAGTCACAGGGGATGTTCGCCATACTAACATCATATTACCAATTGTTAGTTCCATATGAACAGATTAAGTATTTTTCTTCAGTAATATGATTATTTGTATTACTTGATGATCCTAACGTTAAAATTTATTGTGCTGTTAGATAAAGGTATGGACCTTAATAGTTTTAATCATAATGCAAAAATTGGTATACTTAAGATTAGACTTTAGTAAAGTGTGTTATGTTCCACAGCATTTTATGCCTCTTTAACCAGTTGACAAGCATAAAGCCAAGAGACCTCTTAATCTATTTCTGGATCAATAAATTTTAATTTTTTTACTTTCACTCTTGTGATAGCAATCACATTAAAAGTCAAGACTTTGTAAAGTGTATCCTCTCCTGTTTTTCCACAAACAATTTTGAAATTTCTAATACTTCTGGGAAGATACCTGATGTAATGGGGTTAGTTGCAGTACTATATTTTTTCAAATCTAAACTGCCAATTCTTTTCCCAAATCTTTAACAATTTCTTCTCTTTATTCTGAACCTGATTTACTTGCTTTTTAGGCTTCTTGCTCCAACTATGGGCGGCGCAATGTCTAGTTACACCACATTTATGGCAGCATCTCTGGGTTTTGTTCATCTCATCTTGGACCTTCAGAGAGTTTCTCTATTACTACTCAATTCTTTAACTCCTTATCTGACTCATTGAATTTTCCAGAATTCTGATTATTATTAAAAGATAGTGTCTTAATGTTTTAATTATTTGTTTCAAACGGTTAACCTAACATCTTGAGAAACTTCACCATTTATGAAGTGGAAGCTTTAGTTGCAAGCACTAAGACCATGGCTTGGTGCAGGCCTCTGTAGGGCTAAAATGCCGTCTGCATGGCAATATGAGAATCAAAGTCTAACAGAACATTTGCATTTGTCAGGATTTGCACTTTCTGATAAAAATAATTTGGCAATAGTGGCCAAGGTTTTATCCTTAATAAAATTCATAACCATGAACTCCTGTTTGTAGCGAGCCATCTGTTCAGGGCTACCAAACTCGTTTATGATCGCTTCCTTGGCGTCTTCATACATTTAATTATCCCTGTTTAAACGGGGCTACACCAGATTTGACAATTAGTGTCTAAACAGCTTATAAGTGTTACCACTTTCTGATAGTCGCATCTCTAAACTTTGTTAACTGAAAACTTGAAAGATGTCTGAGCGTTATCCTTGTGAAACATGGGTAGTTTCAGTTTTTGAAAAATTTTCAGTCACTAATGATACAGGAGGTACTCGACCAGTAACTCTATTGACCACTGAGTATTACTATATGTCGCCTCTAAAAGTGCTGCAAAAGTCCCAGGCATCTTTTTTGGGCGTTATTTTCCCAACAAAACTTTCTTCACCTACATTATAGCTGGCTACATCCACCTCCATCTGAGCACAAATTGCACTTATGGCTTTCAAAGTCTTGCAACTGCTTTAAATTTATGTTACATTGTTCTGAAGCCAATAGAATTGTCCTTTGTCTGCTTCCCAAGAAGCCTTATGGAGCAGTAACTTATTGATTACATCAGTCTCCTTTCTCTTCAAGGAGGTGACTCTTTCATAAAGATTATTATTGAACTTCTTGACCTGCTCTATTACTTCATCAGCTTTTGTACTCATTTTTCCAAGGTATTCAGATTGTATTGTGACACCAAACCTAAACTCTTCTTATTCACCATCTCTAGTTCAGTCCACGACTTACATAGTTTGCTCTTATAAGAGATGTTTCAGATAACTCTGAAATGCTTTATTTTCCTTTAAATTCAACTACTCCTTATAAAAAGCACTAAATATAAATTTTCTCGGGTTTTTGCCCAAATTTTATTGTATTTGAGTTTCTTGATAATATGGGTACAGTGATAGTTGTATGATGACGAATATCCAGTTTAGTTTCTCATGACCAATGGTAAAAACTCACTTAGAAGTTTCTCCTACAGGAAGGTACTGACAATATTTCGTTTGGTAACTCAGAAATTATCTGGAAAAGGGAAAATATCCATTCATTGCTTTACACAAATATTTTAAGAACTAGTTGAACAAGGAAATCACCCCTTACACTATTAACACAAGATTGAAAGAAAAAAGATAAAGGATACTATCCTTACAGCTCTTCCACAAGAGCACAATAGAGATCTATAATACTATATACTTTTAACACTGTTTTTATTTAAAAGAAATAAGGGTTTAAATATGGATTTGGTCGCCAACTTTTTGTTGATACCCAATAGAAAATACATCTGTCACCATTTAGCTTCAACCCTTTAAAGTTTTCTCAAACAATGAACATTTCATCCACTTAGTTGGGATCCATCCCCAATTAGATTATGACCCTCTATTGATTAGATTTAAAACAACATGTCCCAGTTTTTCATTCCGCTTGACATACATTTTGAGTGATTTTATAAAAAAAGTCGATTTCCACCACCACCTCACCGCACCAATCTCCAAATTTATGTCCTCAGATCCACCACCTGCTGCCCCAGTATGGGACAACGGGGCTCCACCTGCTAGCGTTTACCACCCAGCAGGCAAACGCGTGCATACTGGCTCGACTAGTCCATCAAATACAACTGACCGCTATGCCCCCCAGGGACTTAACATTCCACCTTGCACGAACCCACCCAACCTGCCCCCACCCTCTAGCCCTACTCCAATCCAATATTCACTTTTGCCTCCGCATTAAGTATGGATTTCTCTTCCCATACACCAACAAAGCAATAATTGAGCTGGCAGTGGCCACCTTTGCGCCAGCAGGGTTTATTGACTTCCACCCATACAAGGGCTATTTCAATATGTGATTCCCCACCAAAGAGGCTTCAGCCGCTGCATCAGCAATGCAATTAATTTATAAAAGCACCCCAATTACCACCACCTGAACACGCTATCAAATGATATCACACTTATGATAACCTTTGCGAACCTCCCCTCACACCTTCCCCCTCAAACACTCTATGGGGAGTTGATGTCAGGGTAAGCCACATATGGCGAAAACCCTATCCTCCAATTCATTGTCCCAAGTGGTGCTGAACGCCTTGCGGCACCTCGTGCAATGGCCACTATTACCCCCACCAGCTGAACATGGCCCAGCATATCCCACCACGTGCCTGTATCCCATTGGCACCTGACCATTTCTTTTAGGCCCACACCAACAACGGTCACATAATTTGCCCCCTATGTATGAATTGGAACACACCAAAAAAACATGCCAATATAATTCATACCCTGTGAAAACGGCCAGCTCTACCCATGAGGCCACACCAACAGCGTTTGAGTGGGGAGTTTGGCCGCCCCCACCCCCACAGGCCATGCACTCAAATCAGAAGCAAATTTTAGCACCTCAAACCCAAGCTAGCCAATGCACATTCATGCCAAACAATTGGGAGCAGGATTGGACCCATTGCAATCCAGAAAATCTCCTGTCTCAAAACCTACCTAAACAAAATCACCTACCAACTAATCTTCCCAAATCAACCAAAATCCCTGGAAATTATTGGATGTAGTAACCGAATATGATGAACTTGTCCCACCACAAAGTTATCCAATTGATTTAAAACCTTATTTGAATTCAGACTTTGATGGCCCAGCCCCAACCAACTGATATGTCCCCAAACCCAAATCCACATTTTTCCAAAGTGACTATCAGCTTGCTGAGGCCTCGTTGGTATGTAACAATAATCCCCATATCCACAAAATATGCACAAAATGGTTGCGGAATTTAAAAAAGGGCTGCAACCCTCTTCATTCCCCTCTGATTTTCCTCCTACCACAAAAGAAGAAATCCTAAAACTATATAAACCTTCCATCACCGCTGTCAAGCAAGTTGCTGAACTGGCAGATTATTCCCCAACTAAATGCACCACAAGATCAGATACAACAAAGATAGAACAACTTCTCAAAGCCTGCGTCAAGGCTGAACACCATGTTGCCAAACTCATAGAGGCTTTAATCCAGGCCCAAATTGTTGATAATAACAACTATATACTTCACCTCGACCCTCATCCTGCGGATGCCCCAACCCCCTTCTCTCAGCATTGCTCCGCTTCTACAATGCTGAGCCTGATGATGACCCACCCAATCCCCCCTCCCCCTCCACCATGATGGAATAAACGGCTCACTGCTGTACCACCTGGTAGGCTAATTTTTCATTTCCTTTTATGTCTCACTACCTAAAGGGGCGGCTGATTCATATTTTAGTTCTGGTCAGTTTATTTTGGAGTTTCTAGTTTTGGTATTGTCCATCCTCTGGTCGGCTTGCCTCAATTAAAAATATCATGTCCCAGCGCCTTTATCCAACCCAGCATATTAACCTTTCTGAGCTAGAAACCTGCTTATATAATTGGTCCATTTACTTTTAGTAGCAGGTCACATCACTTAAGCTAATATGAAAGTAACTGCCATGAAAACGTTGTCAACGCTCCAGTAACTATGAAAATACCCTCGTTGATCATTGACAACCATGATCGATCTGCATAAAAAAGTTAGTTGTTGATAATTAAACCAACAATTGGCTCCTTAAAGCTATGTGGGTAACATCCATAATGAAACATTTATAGTCAACAAGTCAAGATCAAATCTTGAAATAGATTGATGTAATATTTATATATGGAAAACCCCAAAGCAATAGTTATCTAAACTTTTACGCCTCCAACATCCCCTATGATTGCTTATTACTAAATTAACTTTTAATGGGACAAGAAAGATTGGTGTTATCATTTGCCTCAGCTGGACAATGTGGGAATTCCATAAAATCCTGACACATGGTCATCTTATAACATGTTCAAGAATATTGCATATTGTATGCTTGCACAATTTAGATAGCTAACTGGATAGATTTTTGGATTCCTGAATATAAATCCCTGATTTGGATATTACTGGCGCAGTACAACCTGAGTCCCTGGGCTATTAGCATGGAGTTGACTCGTTTGTAAGTGAGCGTCCTCACAGAAGGGGGCAAGGCAAATAAGAAGTTGTTACTGAGAAAGTAGGTTGATGTGTTATTTCTTGGATAGCCTCCTCTTTCAGGAGTTCTTCAAATAAATCTGGTTGAGCAGGTGGAATTGTCTGATGAGGGCACTTACATCTACTGTCCTGCCACTCACCTTCAATTCTTAATTTCCACATGGCTCAATTCTCCTATTTCTCAAAGTTATTGCTGCTTAAATTGTTGCATATCCGTGATATTTTTCTGCATATCCTTCAAACTAATGCACAAATTAGCCAAACAATTTTATGGGTGGTTTTCAAGGTATAAAGTTTCATACTTGAAAGTATAGCTCATTTTTTTACTAGAGAGTTTCTCTGCTATTTTGTTGTAGCACCTATACTAATCCTATCAATCCTTCAATATGATTCTTCATGGCATCTTGCTGATATCTGATCTTTTGTAACTCAGACAGGAGGAGGTTAGTGACATAGATGTTATATCCTATGTGCTGTGCGGACACCCTATATAATTTTGGATGTATTGGATTAGTTCCTGACTGCCTCAGCCTGTTGAGTAATTTCTTCCAGAGTGATATAGTTACATTCAACTACATCTCTGAGTTGAGTCATCTCATAATCCATATGTTAATGACTCACCAATTGTCCAAGGCTGGATATCCTTTAGAATAACATGTTCCAGTTCAATTGGTCAATAAGTTCATCTTGATATTGCAAAATTTGTATTATAAGCTTGTAGTTGTCAGCAAAGCATGACAGACACCCTGGAAACTAGTTCTAAGCTTCCTATTCAGGTCCCGCAGCATGTCCACATTTTTCTGGTTTCTGTTGAACACCTGCATAATCAGGGCATGGTGAAAAAGAATAGTCAATTGTGAATTTTGTACAGTGGGTTGGAGATACCCAACAAAGTATTCCCCCATATAGGCTAGACAATTAGCTTGGTGTAGTACTTTATGATAGCTCAGAGACCAAAAATCTCATATTGCTTAAAAGCTGGTCCTGATTTTTCTGACAATTAAATAAGGCATATACTAGATAAGGTATTTAATAACGAAAGATCAAGAGCCATTAAGTAACATATCTAATCTGTCTCAGCTGCTCCAGGTGAAAATATAAGTCTCAAAGCTCTAAACAAAGGGAATATTCAAATAGAACTTCCTTTAGTGCTATTCAAGTAGAAGTAGAAGGGTTGATTTAGAGAATGATTGATTGGTTATTCTTACCATCTCTCCCTTCATAAGACAGTTCTATTATAAGGTTTAAATTTATTTCTTTTTGTTATTACAGTATTCCTGTAGTGAGCACCACTTTTTAACATGAAGTTCCTTTACACATTATGTGTATAATATATAATTGGTTAAGTTAAATTTTAGCTCACTGTATAGTATAACTATGCAGTAAGCTCACTAATCATTATTATAGATAAAACTATGATAAAGATATAAACAATAATATAAGTTTAATAACAAAATCAATTCTTTATTTGAAATAGGCATATAATATTTATAGTTAAATCGCTTCATTATTCAACAGAGCTCTCATGATGAGGATCATTAACTATTATGAAATGCAATTATGGGAGAGAGTTGATTTGTTGAAAAGGGGCTAAGATGGGTAGTCACGGGGTTGACTACAATGCAGCCCATTTTAGGGTAAAATCTAATTTCAGAGTTGTGATCATTTTACAACTTTGATTTAAAAGCCAGGAATCAAGTCATCGATTTTCTAAAAATTATGATATAACAAGTATTGTAAAAAAAGGCTTTATATAGCTTAGAATCCAGTTAATATAAAATTATAATCAATTAGTTCTATAGATCTTAAAGGCTTAATCTACAGGCGTCATATGTGATTTTAGTGTACCAAGTATTGGTATACTATGGGATGGTGATAAGAATTTTGCATCTTGGGATCTAATGTTGGTATAGATAATCAGGTGATAAAATTCTCATAAGGGTTACTATCAATATAACTAGAACTATTAGCAACAATAAATTGGATCAGAAGCTAGCGATCGAAGTATTTAAGATTCAACCTCTCTCATGTAAATCTTTCAGCAAATTTTGGTAGTTAGTATTATAATAAGTTAAAGTGGTTAAGAAGTTGATGACCTTAGGTTTAAAATTAGTGGTGAGTAAACTAGTTTTAAGTCCAACCTAGTTATTAAACCATATTCTATCAAAAAATTATTTGAAGTGGGTCAACCTTGGGACAAATATACCACACCAAGAATTTTCTAGCCAGTACAGGTTTTGAACTCAAAACCTGCACTTAGGGTGGAAGAAGGTTTACCTGCTCGGCTAATCACCCTTTACCATATTCTATCTAAAATCTGAGTTTAAGGTTTGTCTCAAGTTATATACACCTTTTTTATCCTACATAACCCTACCTCAATTAGGAGGGGATTAAGTTATATCAGATAAGAACTATACCCAGTAAACAGAAAAAAAGGTAATAAGTGATATTTTGAGACCAAATATTCAGGATTTACGCCTAAAATTTTTAATTCCAAGCTCTAAAGTTTAAAAATAACAGCTCATGATAGGTGTAATTGAATTCATTTAGTCATATGAGGCTAGGGTTTAACTACAGCCAAACCATAATTGCAAATGATAGAAAAAAAATTTTGATCTTTCAGCAACCAAAAAAACTTCCTGACAGTCTAACTGATCTGATCACTTCAGAGGATATGTAAAACATTGTTATTCACTTACAACTGAGCTCGTTGAAGATGATTTGGAGTGGATTAACAAAAAGTATGGATAATTTAAACTTTAGCTAACGCTGTATCATGCGAAACCATAGCTTGGCTAGATGGAAATATATAAATTAATTACAAGTCCAAATATAAATTCAAATACACCAGTTAAGATGATGAGCAGGAGCAAGATGCCTGATATGAACAAAAGTGACAAAGACGCTAAGGAGCGCAAGTGTCTTAAGTATAAGGGTCAATAAACCAAACGGCAAGTTAAAGCTAAAATTAGAAACTGGTGTGCAATGGTAAACTGTTAAGGCTATCATTAACTGCAAACCACTTAAGGCCGTTTGGAGCTGAAAGCTTTGGGTCTTGGAGCAAGAGAACTCAATATGGAAAGAAAATAGCATTGATAAAAGATGGAGTTAAGTTTTAAACAATGAAGGTACAGGAGAATAAATATTCAGAAGGCGTTTGTTAAGGTACCAATCAGTAACTGATGTATTAAACAGATGGGCAACGAGATCCTTGTACAACAGGTTGGGAAGGTGCTTAATTAGGTAGCGTGAGAGCTAGATAATAGAAACCACTAGGAGACCTTGAAAGGTTTGTAAAAGCTTTACTGGGCTACCCTAAAGTCAAGGGGCAACTTGCAAAACCTTACCTATGGCTGCTTAGAAGGGACTGTAGCATGAGCATCTGCTAAGCTATGGTGCACACTATGTTCAAGTGAACTCCAAAGGCGAGCAGAAAACCCATATTTTGAGTAGCTTATGCAACGTTGGTATATGCGCGCTCAGGTCAATACGGCTATTGTAGATATGCGCCTTATAACCCAAGATACATGAAAAGGTGTAGAGATCTGACATCAACCCTTTGCTCTTGATTTAAACTTACAGTCTGGTATCCCATATTTCGAGGCATCTATCAATGAGCTAATAGGAAAGCCAGCCATAAAGGGGTTGACCCTACCTTAAGTCCACAGTGAACCTTCACCAGGGTGGGCTGAAAGTATGTTGGATAATACACCTTTAGAAGCGTATATGATGAGAAAAGATCATCAACCTCCAGCATCACAAAAAGTAAGGGGGCCACTAAGACGTTTAACCCCTGGACATAACCTTAGTAGTTGGATAAGGCTCTGGGTGCCCCCAACTGCGTCTTACTGACATGAGCGTTCAGGGCCCTTAGCAATATAATCTCCTGGACTCTCACAAGAGACTTCTTATCTGTTGCTAAAGGCTGAACATATCATTGGTGCCCTTTTCAAACATTGGCGATATCCCTTTGCCACAAACTGGATATACTCCCCAGCTGACAGATGGTAAACGCCAAGCAGAGCCTTCCAAACTTTGCACTGAATGGAGTGTAAAACTGTATATTCCATCATGGAATCCTAATTGTAATGCCTTTAGAGTAAACTTGACTAGCTTAAAGAATTTTGAAAACCCAAACCACATGGGAGGTTAACATTAAGCTCTTCTAAACTGCGACCAAAGCTTCTAATTTTGTATATTTAAATAAAACATATGTCGGACTCAAGCCAGGTAAAGCGTGATTCAAAGCCCCCAAAAACTAACCAATTATCCCACCCAAAAAACCCGTAAACGCCAGCTAATATAGGATGTAGTGGAGGGGGCGGATCATCTAATTATAATTTAAACTCTAAGCTTACCTTGTTGGGAAGCTCAAAATTTAGTATGTGTGGCGGTTGAGGTTTTCCTCAAAATTACATTGCCCAGATCTTTGATAAGACAGGACAAGCTGGTGTGGAAGAAGGAGGGGGTGTGGGAACGTTTATCCTGGCTAGGCCCCAGTATGGGGTTAAGATTGGGGCATGACGGTGATTAGAACTTGCGTCAGGCCTGTGGTCAAACCAGATGGTGTTGGGGTGGGTAAATTTGAGGTTCAGGTTGGATTTGAATCAGAACTGGATTGGGTCCTGGGTGTGGCGGCTCAGCCAGTATGGAATTCAATCCAGCCTTGGACTATGGGAGTTTGGTTATGGCATATTTTAAAGAACATAGTGTCAGTTATGATGGAAACGCCTGAATTATGCTTGCATCAGAGAGCTATAAGGAAAGGGACCTGGGAACTGGAGGTTCTTTAGTTCTGTATTCTATCACCCTGCCTATTGTATATCCAATAAAGACGTTCTTAAGCCTTATCTACTTTATTATTGACTTCCAAGGTACATATTGGTATATTTAGCTAACAGCGACCATGTTTGGCCTATATAAATAGGAGGTGGACTTGAAGAGTAAGTTTGGAAAGTCTATTGCCTCCCTATATACCTTGCCTTGGAGTCAGGGCATGTTGCTCTGGTTAAGCATAATCAAAACTGTCCTTCAAGGGGTGTTCATCCACAGCGCCTGTAGCACACGCACTCGAAGAATGATATCAAGAACCCTCTTTGCCCTTTGTTTGTTGGCTTGAGTCCTGCTTCCCAATCCATTCGTAGCTTATTGGAATGAGCCAGTGCGTTACATTAAACAAAACTCATATACCTTCCTGTAGTTGTGGTGGAAAGCAAAAGAGGATCCAGAAGCAAGTTGTTTTCCCTGTGTGGTATCATCATACTGCGACGCTTTTGATGGTGATCTTTTTGGCCTTGTTTTTCTTTGTGAGATATACTGGGTGCTAGAATATGTGTCCCGGAGTGGTGGGAAAGTGCTAGGACCAGTGAAGAGCGGAGATAGTATTCCATCACTGCTGAATTTAAAGAAGTTTAAGCTGAGCCATCAGACGTTTAGCTGGGTTCAGCTCCAGGGGCGGTTGACAAAGGCGTCAGGGGATGAGGATTTTTTCACATTACAGTCGATCCATGTTTTGGTAACCCTGCCAATGAAGCAGTCAGACTGTGTATGGGAACTTTTGGAGGAACAGGAGGTGTTGCCAGGATCATAAAAGCAGTGTTTAGTTTTGATGACCAGGTGGTGTGTCCAGATAGGCTAAGTTTCAGCTTGGTCAGCGTTGCTGCAGTGCAGTAAGGGGAGGAGGATTGTGGAGGAATATGGTTGGATGTTCCGTGCGCTGGTCAAAGCAACTAAGGTGCTGGAGTCCCAGCTTCCTTGCATGTTCTGTCAAAACTTTCAGGGTGATTTGTTGCTGGCAATGGCAGCAGTGCAGCCTGCGGCAAAGTTGGAGGAAGAGGTGGCCTTGGCCTTGCAGGCGGAGCGGCAGGGGGCCTTGGACTAGGCTCAACAGGACTTGGTGCAGTCCCCAGGGGGTTTCCGCGGACAGAATGCAATGAGAAAAGCATGTTTAGAGCTATTGCGCAGATCCAAGGGGTTCAGCTATATGGGGGAGCAAGGAAAGAGTCAGGAGGAACCTGGGGAGGGGGGAGGTGCCAGAGGCGGCAGATTCAGTTGAAACCCCATTTAGGTTCCTGAGATCCAGAAGAAGAAGAAAAATGCTCCTTATTATTTCACAAATAGCTTGTTAATCCTGTGTCCCAGAATAACCCGCTACTTTGCTTTATTCATATTTATTTTTACCAGTGGAGGTTTGGGAAGATCCTGAAAAGAAGGAGTGTGGGAAGGTCCTGGTTCTGGTGGACACTGGGGATGATAAG
The DNA here is from genome assembly GCA_022478985.1 of Massospora cicadina. Taxonomy (NCBI): domain Eukaryota; kingdom Fungi; phylum Entomophthoromycota; class Entomophthoromycetes; order Entomophthorales; family Entomophthoraceae; genus Massospora; species Massospora cicadina. The sequence continues at coordinate 9,963 of JAKSZP010005820.1, read as the reverse complement.
AATTATGAGGATGAGGAGTGGAAAAGAAGATGTGGATTGCCGTTGAAGAAGGACGGATTTGTACTATTGGCGGATACCACCAAGAGGACTGCTGAATGGAAGGTGCAGGCCATGATCCAGTTGAGACATGGCCTGGATGAGTTTGAAGAGGAATTTCATGCTGTGGCACATCTGCTCACCCAGTGGTGCTGAGGATGAGGTGGTGGCACCAGTTCCATCCACAATTTGATATGTTGGGAGAAAGTGCTTGTCAGGATTTCTACCCAAATCAGGGATTCATGTTTGTCTGATGAAGGGAATCAAACCAGATCTGATGAATTAAATGAAACTATTATTGGGGATAATCCTTGGCTATATTCAAGACCTCTCAATACCTGGGATCAACCCCAGACTTATGCAACAAGATATTACACACCCAAAGCCCCCTAATATTGGGTTCAACATGATCTATGCAGCAATTGATCTTGGTCAACATATGTGATCAGCATGGCTTAGAATCCCTAATTGTTAATCTGTATAGATCTTAGCTCAGAACGCTTGGAGATTTACCAAGAAAGACTCTTTGGTTTCTTATATAATGATCTTTCTAAGCAAATAAACTTTACTCTCTTTTTGCCATTAACCATTTGGTCTATCTCTAAATCATATAGAGACGAAAAATTTAGGATTTACTAATCCAGGAATTCTATCCTGAGTGAAAACTTTTCAGGAAGAAAAAAAACTTATAAACCAACATTAAGGAACTTTGGGTCTCCTGGCCTCAAGATAAAGGACGAGTGATATAACACCCCCTTCATCCTGACAGTGCTGTTGTCGCCTGAGGACTCAGATGTGTGGTAGTGGGAGTTCCAGTCCCAGGGTTCATCAGTGAAGCATATGCGGGAGATTCTTCAACCATGCCATTGGAGTGTTATCCAGAGGAGTACCAGGACTTTTCATTAGTGTTTTAACCCAAGGGTGAGGCTTTTTTGCCTATAGGAGAATTTGCATTTAGTTTCCAGTTCAAGGAGTTCTCTGAGTTTCCAAGAGGATTCCTGGTTTCTCCATTAAATCCTCAGTCTCAGGAGGCTTTTGATGTATATGTCCATAAGATGCTAGGTCTGGGTTTGATTGTGCCGTCTAAATTGTCTGTGGTTTTACAGTGTTGTTAGTGCCAAAGGCAAGTGGATCTACGTCCTTGTGTAAACTTCTGGCTGCTCAATTTGCTGACAGAGCCTGACCCATATCTGCTGCCGTTCATGGTAGACATTTTACCCATTATTTCAGGGTTTTTGGTGTTTATCAAATTGGATTTGGTTGCCACTTTTAATCAGATTCCCATGCAGCCGGAGAATCAGAAGTATACCGCATTTGAGTGCCGCCTGGGAAATTTTGAGTATTAAATATGCCATTTAGGTTGCACAATGCTCCCGCGGTTTTCCAAATCATGATGACTATGTGTTGGGGAATTTGGTGGATTTATATTACGTTGCCTATATGGATGATATTCTGGTGTTTCCAGGTTGGTGCAAGATCATGTGAAGGATCTAAGGAGTGTGCTGGAGGCGGTAAGCTGGGAGGGCTTGAAGTTAAAGCCATCCAGGTGTGAGTTTAATAAGGACTTGGTGTCCTTACTGGGGAATGTAGTTTTCCAGGGGGGTTAGCGATATATCCCAATAAGTGTGAGCGGTGAAGGAGTGGAAGGCCCCCAGGAATTGGATTGAGGTGTGGGGTTTTTTGGTAGTGGTGAACTTTGTAAGGAGGTTTCCCATAAATTAGCATAGTGGGCCGTGCCGTTGACAAAATTGACTGTGGATTTACTTTTTGTTTCAAGGAGACTGAGATAAGGGCTTTCCAATGGGAGATGACGAGTCTGCTGACAGCCCCAGTTCTGGCCCATCCTGACCCCAACAAGCCGTTTTTAGTGGAGACTGATGCGTTGAACTTTAGCTTAGAGCAGTGCTATTGCAGGAGGGTAAAGATGGCGTTGAGCACCCTATCTCTTACTTCATCCAAGATGGTTCCCTCTGAGACAATTACTTAGTTTATGACAAGAACCTTTGATAAGAGGCGGCATTAGGGGAGTGGCAACACCACCTGTTGTACGCCAGGCATCCAGTTGTAATTTGGACTGATCATTGGGCCTTAGAGTATTACAAGTCCCTGTGTCTGATGAATCATAGACAGACCCAGCGGCACTAAATTTGGTTCAGTATAACTTTTGGATTAAGTATAAGCTGGAGAAACAGAATATATTGCCTGATTTGCTGAGTTGTGATTCGGATTGGTGTTTTTTTATGAGGAGTTGAGGAGTTTTAACACAGCTATTATGTTACCATTAAGTCTGTTTGCAATGATCCAAGGTCGTAGAGAAGGAGTCTTAGGGAAAATTTAAACTGCGCAGCAGTGAAGTGAATTGGGATGGTGGATATTGGATGATACAAGAGAAGGAGAGGCGAGAAAGGGACATGCAGAGCTCTCAGTATGAAAAGGTCTTTTTGGCATGAGGAAAGGATATGGATTTTGTGATGAGTCTACAGCAGGAGGTGTTGGCAGCTAACCACGATCATCCTTTGGAAGGACATCTGGCAGGGAAAAGACACTAGACATGATTCATCATAAGGTTCATGGACATGGAGTAGGTGCAGCAGTACAAAATATGTGGAGGGATTCATGGTGTGTGTAAGGTTAAAGTACCGTCATGTGGCACCAAGAGGGAAAATGAAGCCACTTCAGATTCCATATAGGCCGTGGGCCTCTGTGAGTGTGGAATTCATCATAGGATTGCTTAAGTCCCAGGGGATGAGCGCCTTAACGGTTGTAGTGGATAACCAGACAAAGTATGCAGATTTTTCCCTTGTCAGTCAACCATCTCTACAAAGGAAGCGGGTCAGGTCTTTATAATGAGGTCTTTTCCCGACATGGGGTGCCTGAGGAGATTGTGTCAGGCTAGGGTCCACAGGTCACACCTCATTTCTGGTTTCATCTGCTAGTAAACTTGAAGATAAAGGCCTACCATTCATCAGCTTACCATCACCAATCAGATGTACAAACCAAGCGGGTAAATCAGATATTGGAACAGTATTTGAGGTGCTACATCTTGGGGTGGCAGGATGATTGGGTGAGTTGGTGAAGTTGGCGCAATTTTCATATAAAAACCACAAGCATTCATCCATGGTGTTAGACAATAACCTGTCCAATTTTGTAATAAGAGTGATTTGGGTTTAAATAGGGCTAATACCTCCCAAAAAAACCATGGTCAATTCTCAGTGGTACACCTCAAATTGGAGCAATGCAATTTTATCCTCTTCTCAGCCAAATAGGCCTACGATTACAAGCAGGGCTACGCCAAATTGGCGGCAAAATCAGAAGAGCCATTCTGAGGTCCCTCCCCATCCCTTATCTAATTTAGTTCAAACTTCCCTGCAGAGACTGTCTCCTTTTATAGGCTTGGTGGGGGTCTCCCAAGATGCAAATATTTTTCCCCATGATGATTGGTTCAAATACATTAAATCCTTACCTCAGACATGTCCTACCTACTATCAATCTCGATCAGCTGTTACATTGAAGCAAGGCAAATTTTGAGAGCTCTAATAGGTTAAAACCCAATATTCCCTAATTTGGATGCCCATAGCTATTAATGAATTCTGTCCAACTTACTTTGAGCCTCAATACAATTTAAATACTAAGCAGCCAAATATTGAAGGGGTTAGCTTTTCTATCCCCTTGCCGCCACTAATAGAAATATTATAAAAATCCAACTCTCTATAAAATTTTAGGGTTTTCATAATTTAAATAGTATACTATAACAATATCCTAAAAATTTTATTCCTGCAGTTGAAGAGTTACCGCTCCCGTCAATAAAATTGTTAAAATCCAGGGCTCAAAAGCAGCTGCTAGCATATCACCTGCACTGGAATCTAACACATGGGGATGACCCCATTTTTTGCAAATCATGGTCAGCACCCAGAGGTTATGGGGCCTTGGGACTAGGGTCATAATCCAGCGGCAGATGAGCTGTCACTTGAAACCTGGGATACCTTGAGGTTCCTGAGAAGGAATCTAGTGGTGTTCGCAGCTCAGAAGAGGAAGGCAGATAGGCATTGGTTAGAGGGGAGCATGTCATTATTGGAAAATGACATCATCCTTATGTTTAACGAGAGAGACAGAGTTTCATGCAAGAAGGCCAAGAAGGTGAAGTTAGCAGGCCTTCCTGACCTCAATAATACCATAGACCAACGCTGGGTGAAGGCAAAATATGCCCAAGTTGGTCCTATGGATGCCGGCGAAGTTTGGCCCTGTATGAGAGCAGGAGCGTTAAAATAAACTATCTTTGTAATGGAGAAAAACAATTCACTTTGGTTTATAGGTTAATGGGGTTTTAAAATCAATTCAGTTTTTGAAATTTCCAGCTCAGTTCGGCCACTTTTACAATCAATTACCTGAGTTCAGTCAATTACCAACTACAGTATATTGCTCGATGGAAGTGTGCGCCTATTGGTGCACCTCAGCTTAGACCCACTTCCTCCAATTGATTGTTTCTCCAAATTTCCTTAGAATTCTCTTGTTGAGACCAATCTCTCCCATTGGTCAACTTCATCCCTTTCAATAAACCCCTCTCTAAGTACACCATTCTTTATAATTATGCTATCTTGGTTTATCCTGTGCACAGTTCTCATCGTGGGGGTCTCACATAACGTTAACCATTTAATTATAACTACAATGAATCTATCCGCCCATGCACTGTTGTGTTTCCCAGGTTCTTTCCAACCTAGGGGAACCTATTCTCCCCCTCTACAAGCACCGCAGGTTTCCATTCTGGTTATGCCCTACCATATTAGCCATATTCACCCTATGTTATTATAGCTCTAGCTCTCTATGCTGGGCTCTAGTAACTTTAATACTTTCGACTAGTTTCCTGGTGTTGTCCCTGTGCACTGTGCACCTCCACGCTGGAAACAGGAGAGTTATAGACACTCTCATTACATTAGTCGACCAACCGCTTTATCTTATGTGCATGAACTTTTCTTTGTGGGACTTTCACAACGCATAAATGGTGTGCGCCAGCTGTGGGCTTTGGCCATGTTCAGTTATATCACTGTTTCCCCCTTTTCCTGAAAGTTAGTGAATCTAGGCGTTATTTTGACTGCCTCCAACTGGAAATTACCCACCCTTCTTGCTCATACCCAGTGGATACAGATGCTTCATGGTCTGGAAGTCATGATTAACCAACCTTCCGCCATAAATAATATGTTCAAACTAAATAAACAGGGTTTACTTTAGCAGCATGTTCAGATGATGCTGGCGGAATCTTCAAATTTTGCCCTGGTGGTGATGGCCTTGGATAACGTCAGGCAACCAGTTGCTGTAATGGGAATAGTGTCGTTCACAACTAAAAATGCGTTTTATAACGAAAAACCCATATATACCTCCAAACCATATTTGCCCTCTTATGGCTCAGATATGGAACCTACTCCTGTGTATCAATTTACCCCAGAGAACCCCCATTTGACCTCTTCCATGATCCGCAGCACTCAGGAGGTCGAAAATAAGCTGCGTTTACAATATGAAAATGTTTATGCCCCTGCTGAAGATATGGTGGGATATGTGGCCTCAGTAGTAAGAGTGGCCAATTATCCCTCTCCATTCTTTTATTCAAAAACATACCAGGGTGACATATTAATGTCATATGAAGCGTTTGTTGGTGAAGTACTAGCATTTTCTACTTTAAATAAAGACCATTTGGGGTATTTTCTACTGACTGCTACCCTTTCCTCCCCTCCACTCAAAGTCACTTTTGAGCGATTTTATTAAAAACAAAAAGTAGTAAACAAATATCAATCAAACACCAACTGCTGCCATTCAATCCCCGACGATATCAGATTCACCTCCAGCTGCTACAGTTTGGGGAAGTAGTGAAACCCTGCCTAGAATTTTCTGTCCAGCAGTTAACGTGCTTGGACTGGTTCATCCAGTCCCAATAAATCCTTAGGTCGGTTTAATCCGCCCAAGGATCTCGCCATCCAGCTGGCACATACCCAGGCGGTGCCTCACAGCCCACACATTCTCCCCCACTACCAGCTCTGTTATGGCTTTCAGGTCGAGTATGGGAGATTGTTCCCATATGAGGAACAAGCAGTTATTGACCTGGCTCAGGTGATGCTGCTGGCTGGTTACATTGACTTCCACCCCTTTAAGGGGTATTTTGACCTCAGCTCCACCTGCGAAGTTGACACCACCACTGCGGCTACTGTGCCCCTGGTTTTCAAGGGCACACCCATACCAACAACATGCACCCAGCTCCCCACCAACATAACCATAGTAGTCCAAAACGCGGGGTTGCCCACTCATCTCCTCCCCGCAGTACTCCATCTGGAGATAATGGAAAGGTTGGCCTCATATGGCTTCAACCCCATCCTTCAGTTTGTGGTCCCCTAATGGGTCCGCTCGCCTAGCTGGGCCTCGGGCATTTGCCACAATCAGCCCAATAAATTTAAAAAATTGCTTTGTCACTTCCACCCCACGCCATCATACCCTCTGCCCCCAACCACCCATTCTGGGCATATGTAGAGGTCGAGAAGACAATCTGTCCTTCCTGCTTTGAGTTAGATCACTCAAAGCATAAGTGCCCATCCCTTGCAGCTTCCTCTGACCCAGCGCGGTCATCGCATGGCCCCTACTAAGCCCCACACCCCACTACTTTTCTGGCATGAGGTACAATCCTACCCCCCCTCCCCCAAATCCTGTTGCCACCTCGGTGCCTGCTGCAGCCAACCAGCCCCTTCCTCAGGCCAGTGCCACTTGCACCTCATTAATCAGGAAACAGCTTGGACTGATGTGGGTTCCCACGTTATCCTGCATTCGCCAGCCACACCAGTTCAATTTTCAGACCCCAATTTTGAGTTTGACTTGAACCCATGGTCCTCATTGGCTGAAACTGATGAGATGGGTAATTTTATTGAGGCCTCACAGCCCACATATGACGAATTTATCCAGGTATGGAACCTGGAAACCAGTTGCTCAATGGTATTATACCCCAACCGGATGCCATAAAGTTACGCTCAGACCACCAGCTCGCTGTCATGGCAGCCACCCACCCTGAAGTAACCACTATCCATAAACTGGCTGAGTCAACAGTAGCAGCGCTAGACACGGAACTTCCACCTCCCATCCTCAGGCCATCTTCATCTGTATCACACAAACAAAACATTATGTTTGCTGACAGGCGCACTAAGGAAGCCATCCAGAGTGTGGTTTCCGCTTCCCAGGCCAACCCTAGAGTCACCCGCGCCTCCGTGGCTTCACTGTCACAGCTCCCTGCCTTCCTCATTAAGGCGGAGGCCACCATTTCCAAATACATTGGTGACTTACTATCCTATGATAATTTCATCAAACAACTGATTGTTACTGAACTCACTCCCCATGTCGCTGGTCACACCACCCATTTTCTCTCCTCATTGGCCTGTGCTCTCGCCAATGAGGAGCGTGGGACTGAGGATGAGCCCCCCAATCCCCCCTCCCCTTCCACCATGGTAGGGTGAGCGCCTCAGCGCTGTCCCACCTAGAAGGTTGGTGTCTCGATTGTTATGTTTTGCCCATTCTTTGAGCAGTCATTTTCTTTCAGTTTGAGTAGTTAGTTCGTTCAGTTTTTTCACTTTTTGAACTTTGGTAATGTCCATCCCCTGGTTGGCGTGCATATAATAAATTTAAATTTACCCTTTCCTCCCCTTTGGGAAATTCAGCACCACTATTTTGGTGGATACTGGAGCCTCTGAAAATTTTAAGGACCAAAGCCTAGCTGACTATCTTGAGCTGAGTTATGTGCCAGGTGGTATGGTTAGAGGAGGGGCGTCCCAAGTTATTCCCACGCAGTGAATTTGGGTTTCAGTGGACTATCAAGTTGGCAACTATCATGTGTCCAACCACTTCCAAGCTATCAAAAACCTCTTGTACCCCATTTTTTTGAGTGTAGAGTGGTGGCGAAAGTTTGATGTCAGGACCAACTTGAGAGATAATACCCTATCCTAAACACTAAAAATGGTCGTACATTAATTCTTCCTCTGTCTGAGGCTAATTTTCAGAGAAATTTGCCCCACTGGCCCAACATTTACACCCTCAGTCTCACTCCATTAGTGAATCCCTCACTTGAGGTACCTTTACATTTTTGTTTGGAGGGTTTGAAATCTTCATTTGATGCGGCTTTACAAATGAATTACCTGCCCATTCAGAGTTTGATTGTGAGTTCAAGATCACTGTTGATCTGGTGCGCATATCTTCCCCAATCTACCCATTGACTGTACGGGAGGAAGAAGCATTATATGTGTGAGTTGAGGAGCAGTCAGCCAAAGGCGCGATTTCTCAGCGTACCTCCCCAGTATGCTCCCTACTTCTATTTGTGTAGAAAGCCAATGGAACTTTACGCCCTTGTGTAGAATATGGGAACCTAAAAAATATCACTGTACCAGACCTCCATCCTTTCCCTTTGGATTTTCAGATTGCGCGTTATGTAGAAAAGGCTAAAGTCTTCTCCAAACTGGATTGCCTCAATGCTTTCAACCAGATTTGGATTAAGAAGGGACAGGAGTGGTTAACCATATTCCATACCAGAAAGGGATTTTCCATTTTTGGGTCATGCCCTTCAGGCTTAAGAATGACTCTGCTATCTTTCAACGTCGCATTGATGCAGCTTTGGGGGACCGGCTGGGGGTATGCGCGGTTGCCTACATGGATGATATTCTGGTGGTTTCTCTGATCATGAGTCCCATGCAATACACCTTCAGCAAGTGGTGGAGAGGTTAAGGGCAGCCCGCCTTATGCTGAAGATCAGCAAGTGTGAATTCTTCAAGTCCCAGGTCACTTTTATGGGCAACGTCGTGTTTGACCAGGGACATATGATAATTCCAGACAAGGAGAAGGCAATTTGTGAGTGGCCCACCCCCACTTCAGTCAAGAAATTGAGGAGTTTTTTTAGGACATGCACGTTCCTCAAGAATTTCACGCCAAAGCTTTCTGAGGTGGCTGCGCCCTTGTATAAGGCCAGTGGTGCAAAGGTGCTTCAGTGGTCCCCCATTTTAAAGGATGCTAAACAAGCAGTAAAGTGCACCCTGTTGTCCACGTCCGTCTCGCCATGTTAATCCTTCAAAGGAATTTATTGTATCTACTGATTCCTCCAATTTTGCCATAGCGGCTGCCTTGTTACAAGTAGGCGAAGATGGTATAGAGCATCTGGTGGGATATTTTCCAGGAAAATGTCTTTGCCCGAGTTAAACTACGCTTTTTACAACAAAGAGTTACTCGCACTGGTGGAGGTGCTGACTTATTGGTGCCATCACTTGCATGGCTCTTCCCAACCTTTCCATGTATGTACAGATCACAGTGCCTTACTGTACTACCGCGCTCCTCATGTCTTAACTCCACAGCAGACCCGTTGTCATGAGCCCTTTCCAAATTACATTTTCTTATGAGTTCACCAAGGGCAAGTAGAATGGGTTGGCTGATGCCTTGAGCCGCAAACCTGCATTAGCTCCTGATCCAAAGGAGGTAGCAGTTCATAATACTCAGTTGATGTTTTCGCCGGATAAGATTGTGCTCAACTTCCCTCTCCCCTGGCCAAGAGTTCAGCGCTCGCTCCTCTGGAAAATGCAGAGGAATACAGTATGTTCAATTAGGTAGTCCTTTCTCAGCCGTTGTTGGCTGAATATACTATGGTACTTGCCAAGAGCGCACTGAATCAGGAGGATCTAACCAGGGTTATCATGTAAAGGATGAGATGGTGTGGTTTTAAAAGCCTATGGGTTCCTGCTGGACCACTTCGCCTGGAAACCATCTGGGGCCTAAATGATGGTTGGTCATCTCGGGAAAGCAAAGACCTTGGAGTTAATTTGACGCACTTACAATTGGAAGGGTTTGACTGCTCAGGTGGGCCGGTATTGTAAAGAGTGCCAGATCTGCAATCAAACGAAACCAAATTGGCAACCTTTAGTG